>JASEVX010000007.1:45924558-46046993 GCA_031761405.1 Serripes groenlandicus | reverse complement strand
ATGAGCAATGGGTAGAAAATATTTAATAAACAAATCATACAACATGTCATGACAAATGTTATTAAAATGTCTGAAAAAATTCAGACTTTAAAGTATCATACTGGAGTTTTTAAAAATACTGAACAATTCAGACTTTTAAAATGACAAGTATTTTAGAGTTCTGTACACATTACTTTTAGGTGTGTTTAAGTAATGCAGCTGTTCAGTGACATTATAGTATACTGCAATCACAACAGTCAAATTCAACTAGGTGATCATGAACAACTCCAACAATGTAAAATCATTACTCACAGAATTGATACTGCAAGTTTCAATGAAAAAAAACCTACATGATTTATTCTTTTACATTTTATCTCATACAAACTCATAAATGCATAACCTCGAAAGATGCTAGATCAGTGCATGTATGTATACATACATGTATGTTATGAAAATTATTCCAGCATACCACATCAGGATTTCCAAAGATTTTTATCATTCTTCTAATAGCTCGAAAAATATGCACTAATATTTATTCAAATAATCGAAACTTACTATTTAATTTGAACTGGAATGTCACAGGTAATTTCAACTTTTTAATATCATGCAAGAAAAAGTTCATTCCATGTATGCTTTCTGTTCAGAATGAAACAGAAATGAAAGAATCACCTGCGAAAAATGTTTAAGAATTTTCTTCAGTTCTAGAATTATTCTAGAACTTCATGAATTCTTCAAGAATCACCCTACACATTCAAGAACACAGGTTCTAGAACCCCAGCAAATCTAGAATACTAAAATTTTTCTTAATGATACTAATTCTGAAAACTTGAAGAACACTAGTACTAGAACCCACGCAATTCTAGAATATCTATTCTTAACAATGAAAATTTTGGAACTCTGCTAAAATTCTAGAATCAGAATTCTGTGGTCCCGTTTAGGTTCTTGAATAATTATTCTACTACTGACAAAATTTTACAACATCGTCCATAAAAATTGCCTTAAAGAATCAGAATTCTTTAATGGATAAACTTTTAGAATAGTTCAAGTTCTTGTATAATTATTCATATTTATAAATATTAAAAGATTTTTTACGGAAAAAAATTGTGGCAAAAGGAGAAATTGCTTGTTTTGAGTAATTTCTTCTATTGTCACAATGTTTTCAAAAGTAGTTTGCCAAACTAACTTCAAATCCAACTGCATATATATCTTATAAGTGACAATATTCTTTATAAAATACTTAATTGAAAACATTTCACCTGTATCACACAATACTGTACGACAGTTCCTTTTTCCATTCGCTTATATATATACAATTTCGAACATAATTATGGTTCTCCCATGTAGCAATGTTCTGTATGCTTTTTTTACAATCTTCAACCCTGTGTGCACCAATTATATATGCTTAATACGTAATCTGCTTCTGCCTTTGAATTCATCTAGGCAAAATCTCTTTAAAAAAAGATTTTATTACGGAAAAAAGTGGAAAACATTGTGGCAAAAGGAGAAATTGCTTGTTTTCAGCAATTTCATCTGTTGTCACAATGGTTTAAAAAGTAGTCTGCTGCAGAGGCGTCAGAAAGCGTCTATACAAGAGAAAGGGTTAAACATTACATGACTGTATCATATAAACATAATAAAATGTATCATCTCCTGATTTACTTGGAAACTGACTGACCATACATATTTGGAACATGACTTACATAATATTATTTAGCCTCAGACTGACCACTTTGTATTACAAAAAGTTTGTCTGATCAAATTTATATCCACAACTTTAAAGTCATGCCCCAGTTGCTTGGGAAGATTGTTGTGTGGAGTACTGGTGTGAGAAAACCAGGAAATGCATGAGTAGGTGAACTGGCCGCCGTGATATAACTGAGAAATTGTTGAAAACGGCGTTTAACCCCAATCAATCAATCAATCAATTTAAAGTCACTGAACATCATCAAAAGGATGAACAGGTTCTATCAAACTAACCACAAATCCAACTGCATATATATCTTATCAGTGACAATATTCTTTATAAAATACTTAGTTGAACACTGAAAAACATCAACATCATCTGGGAATGTTTCAAAACAGATGTTACAGTAGTGAAAAATGTTATACTTTGATTTATCAACTTCAGTAAATATTTTCTTCAGTGTTAAGTCAGTCAACATTTTATTGTTTGGGCATAGTGCTTTCACTTAGCTTAAAAGTGATTCAGATGGACTTTTGGATAAATTGTATTGAAGAATATAATAGTATGATGCAATTCCAAATGAGTATAAAGTTCATGGTCATCTTTAGTTTTGTTTTCACTGTTTCTTGTTCATTATCACTAGAAGTTTATTCAATGGAGCTGCTTTCAGGTCGATCAGTTTCATCTGAACTGTCTGTATAAAGGTCTGTATAAGAATATTCCTGTATTGTGTCAGTGATATCATGCTGGTGTTCTATATATCTGCCTGTTCTGAAGGTTCTACAGACACAGAATCTGAGACTTCACCTTGTAGAGTGACAGGTTCACAATTGGCAGGCTCCAATCCATAAGGTGTTGCATTTTCATTTCTCTGGCAGATTAATGGTGTTCCAATTGGCTCAGAAGAGGTATTATCAGGTTTTCTATGTTTGGGGTTTAAATCTGTATCAACATTACTGCATCCTCTTTTTCTCATGAGTGCTGTACAGAATCATCATATATGTACAATTTCTTCTAAGGTTTAACAGGACCTAAAATAGAAAAAAATCCAAACAAATTGTGAAGTCATCTACAATCAGAATAAGAATTATGAATTGTGTAAATGATTGTTTTAATGGTAAATAAATTGTGTTGTATCTTCTATCACCTAGGTTTTATCAGGTGAATCTGTCTCATGAATTATGTTCTGGATAAATATTAATTCACAGACAGACAGACAGACGAAGCAGCGACTGACCATATGCTCCCCTGATTTTGTTTTGGGGAGCATAACAAAGGGGAAAGCTAGAGTTTTTTAATTTGTCATTGCACTTCCTCTCAATGGGATCTATCATTGTTTGAAATATCAATTCAATCTGTTTCATACTTTTCGAGTTAAGTTCCGGACAAGCTTTGTTCATAAAATAAAGGTAGAAAATTAAACAAGAGGGCTATGATGGCCCTATATCGCTCACCTACCTGATTTAATAGAACTTCAAAAGTTTTCAAAGTGTTTACCCTATAATAGGAAAGCAAGCTCCGCCCCCTGGTGGCCATGTTTTCAACAGATCAGAATTATTAGAACAATCTTAGTTCTTACAAGAGGGTTACCCAAGGAACATTTGTACCAAATTATCTTTAAATCGGGCCAGTACTTTTGAACAAGAAGATTTTTAAAGTTTTAACAATGCACATATAAGGAAAACAAGCTCCACCCCCTGGCGGCCATGTTTTTCAACGGATCTGAAATATTTCAACAATCTTGGTAGAGGGTGCCCAAGGAACATTTGTGCAAAATAATTTTCAAATCGGGCCAGCACTTTTGGACAAGAAGATTTTTTAAGATTTGGCAATTTTCCCCTTTTCTGATGCCGCAGCAACCAAAGTTCTACTTGGAATTAAATTCTTTGAACAACTTTGAAAGGGGACCACCTAAGGACCATTCCTGTGAAAGTTATTTTGAAATCTGTCCATTGGTTTAGTAGGAGAAGTCATTTGTAGGAAATTGTTGACAGACGACTACGCCAGACGGTGAGTGATCACAAAAGCTCACCTTGCACTTCGTGCTTAGGTGAGCTAAAAATTGGCCATGATAGAGTTATGGTACTTTGTCACTGCACTTCCTCTCAACGACCTCTAACAATATGTGAAGTACCAAGTCAATCCCTACAATACTTTTCATCTGGACAAGCATATGTCTTTATGGAGATAATTAAACAAGAGGGCCAGGCCATGATGGCCCTGGATCGCTCACCTGATTTAATTGAACTTCAATAGTTTTCAAAATTTAATCTTGATACATATAAGCAAAATGAGCCACACCTGATGGTGGCCATGTTTATCAACGTATCGGAATAATTTTAACAATCTTAGAAGAAGATCACCAAAGGAACATTTGTGCCCAATTATTTTCAAATCGGGTAAATTTTTCACTCCTTTTATGCAAAAGCTACCAGAAATAAAGTTCTGTGTTTTGTTTGCATAAATCCTATTAATTATTGAATGGGGACCATGTCTCCATCAGAATGTTCACCCTTTCTCAATTATAGACGCTTTCTGACAACGTTGTGGCAAAAGAACAAATTGCTCATAATTAGCAATTTCTCTTTCTGCCACAATATTTTCAATTCCTTTCAATAATTATCCTTCAATTCAGAGATTTGTTCACATTTTTGCCTAGATTTTTTTGTAAGTTGCCTGCCGCAGATTGGTTGTATCTGGGAAACGGTTAATTTGCCTCTGTGATCTAAAGTATTAAAATGGTAATAGATAAAATATGAATTTTACTTACTTAAATCATCATTTCATGTAATAAATGCAGAATGATGTGAAAGTACTCTTTGCTTTGAGGACAGAACTTTTCCCACACATTTTGCAACTGAACTTCGTGTTCTCAGTTTGTTAAAATAGGTCTGCTTTTGGCATCTGCCGGTATTCCAGAGTTACCTTTAAATCAAAATATACCATAAATACATTGTAATACAATTGGGGTCACTGTCACATATTTATTTATGTGGTACATTACATTTACAAAATATGCATCCGAGGGTCATGTTGGTCCTAAATTAATCTAACAGCTCACCTGACAGACAATCTTCAAAGTAATTTTGTTTAAAGCCATCAAGACCTAGAGACAGTTAACATAAGCGACTAATGCTTTTAACCCTTTCCCACATACAACAAATCTGCAGAAGACGACTTTGAAATAAAATTTACCTTAATCTCTCAAAAAATATTTAATTATTGAAAAGAGTTGATAACATTGTGGCGAAGGGAGAAATTGATTATTATGAGGAATTTCTTCTTTCCCCACATTGTTTTCAATAGTCGTCTGCTTCAGAGGTGTCAGAAAGTGTTTATATGAGGGAAAGGTTAAACAAATTCAGAACATACTTGGTCCTGGAGGATTTACGGAGACTTCATACCACACATAGATTGATTGATTATATAACCACCTTGGATTTTGCTTTTATGAAAACAACTATTTATTTCAAGAACTTACTCTATTCCATATTTCTCTAAATGAAAATTATTATTGAAAATAATTGAAAACATTGTTGAAATGAGAATTTGTTATGATGAGTGATTTCTATTTTCACCCACTGTTTTCAATGTGTCTGCATGTGTGTAAGGGATAAGTAATTTCAACATGTTACATTGTGTGTTAGAAATTAAATAATATTGTGGAGATTTGGGAAATTTTCAACTTATTATGAGTCATTTCTGCTTTTCCTACACTGATTTAAAGGTCTGCATACATTAGATTTATTTGCTATGAGCATTTTGCTTTTTATCATCAAATCTTTATGCAGAAATAGTTATGTTCGTTGTTCAATAAAAGTATGATGATCTGATGTTGATACCCTCGCATTCGGCAATAATGCCATTTGGATATACATACGATACATTATAAACAGGGACGTCTACGTCCGTGTTATAAATAAAGATGTCAATATTTTTCACACCATTTAAGCCCTATCGTCACCTATAATCACCCCATCAGAGCATACTTAAGACCTGCAAAAAATACCTCAATATTGCCGAGTGCGAGGGTAAACAACGCCAACAAACAACAACACTAAATAGTGTTTATGTGGTTCGTAACTTTGGAGGTCAGTGTGGTATTCGACATTTTAACTCGCTTATTCGAAGAGAAAGAATGCTATTGCACTTAACTGTATCACAACGTGATCAGGTGAGCTTAGCATGTTTTTATTCTTCACAAACAAATTCGGACCATTGTCGTTTAAGCTTTATTCGATTATTTATCCACATCCAAAACATTTATTTTTACTCTGACAGCCATTTTGTTTTGTAAATCGATATTTGATTGGCAGGCAGTATCCATATGAACCAATCAGAAAACGTGTTTCAAAAGGAAATAAAGTGAAAGTGACTTGAAATATTTAAACAGAGACCTAAAATAACTGCATTCCGAATACAGGAAAACATTATCTGGTCTTACCTTCAAAAACAAAACAAACACATACCATCGCTCTCAAGTCAATCGGCTCCACGGTCAATGTCTGCGACAATTTTTAGAATAATTGTGACCGAGGCCCTCCGAATAGGCAGCGCGCGCATCTCGTGGTGACGTCACTCGGTATTCCGGAAACGACCGACTAAAGCCGATCCCACCTACGCTTACAATATGTTGGACATGTTTCCAGGACATGTTACAATAACAACGTACATAAATAAATACAGTTTCAAACAATTTGATAAAACGAATAAGAACAACGCATTAGTATACTTGCACATTACCCACATATAAGCAAACACATGTAAATACCGAGCTATCACGGATTTGGCCGACTAGGTACGATATTATATTCGGAACACATCGCGGTTTTCCGTAACGATTTCCGTGGTCGACGCGGAGTGATGTCATAAACCATTTCAAAATGGCGCAAAAATCGTCTGTAAACACGCATGCTGTAATGAAATGGACAAAACGACGGGGATAGACTGTCAGTTCTCCATCTGAAACATATCCAGGAGCCGAAGATTTTTTTTTTATGAAGTTCGTGACCGTGGAGTTGCCATTTACCCCGGATGTTTAGGCCAATAGACGTTTGAAATCCATGCTCTCGGAGGTGAGTGGGTGGGGTTTTTCAGCATTTTTGTTTTCTGTTGTCAGTCACATGCCATAATAATAACTTGGGGTCGAGGTTTTTAATGATGATAGTTACACTCTGTAGGCAATATTTTTCTTCCAATTGGATGATTTGAACCTCTGCAGATTTACACAACAAGTAATTCGCTGGAAAAACAAGAAAATAAAGAAACTTGCGCGACCTTTATTTGGTAATTTGAATTACCGGTAATGTTAAAAACTCAAAGGTTAATAAATGTTTAATAAAATCTGTGGCAAATTATGTAGAAAATCAAATAGAACGATTAATTATGGCCTCTTCAAAGGAGGGGGTATATTGCTTTTCACATGTCTTGGTCAAAATTGGACTTTTGACTATTTTCCCATATCAACAACCTTGTGACCACTCTACACTGAACATCCTTCGACCGATCTTAACCAAACTTGGTATACAGTTAGAATATGGCAAGGTCTAGAAGCCTATTTATTTCCAAGGTTAAAGGTCAAGGTCAAAATTGGACTTTGACTATTTTCCCCTTATAAAAAACCTTGTGACCACTCTACACTGAACATCCTTTGACCAATCTTAACCAAACTTGGTATACAGTTAGTATATGGCAAGGTCTAGAAGCCTATTTATTTTCAAGGTCATAGGTTAAAGGTCAAGGTCGAAATTAGACTGACTATTCCATATCAACAATCTTGTGACCACTCTACACTGAACATCCGTTGACCGATCTTAACCAAACTTGGTATACAGTTAGAATATGGCAAGGTCTAGAAGCCTATTTATTTTCAAGGTCATAAGTTGATCAAGGTCAAAATTAGACTGACTATTCCATATCAACAACCTTGTTACCACTCTACACTGAACAGCCTTCGACCGATCTTAACCAAACTTGATATACAATTAGTATATGGCAAGGTCTAGAAGCTATTTATTTTCAAGGTTAAAGGTCAAGGTCAAAATTGGACTTTGCCTATTTTCCCATATCAACAACCTTGTGACCACTCTACATTGATCATCTCTTCGCAGATCATAACCAAACCTGCCATACAGATAGTATATGGCAAGGTCTAGACTCCTATTTACTTTTAAGGTCATAGGTTAAAGGTCAAGATTGGACTTGACTATTTTCCCATATCAACAACCTTGTGACCACTACACTGAACATCCTTCGACCGATCTTAACCAAACTAGTATACAGTTAGTATATGTCAAAGTCTAGAAGTCTATTTATTTTCAAGGTTAAAGGTCAAGGTCAAAAATTGGACTGATTATTTTCCCATATCAACAACCTTGTGACCACTCTACACTGAACATCCTTCGACCAATCTTAAACAAACTTGGTATACAGTTAGTATATGGCAAGGTCTAGAAGCTATTTATTTTCCAGATCATGTTAAAGGTCAAGGTCAAAATTGGACTTTAACTATTTTCCCATATCAACAACCTTGTGACCACTCTACATTGATCATCTCTTCGCAGATCATAACCAAATTTGCCATTCAGATACAAATTACACTTAGTTCTGTGGTACATAACATTGATAACAATTTAATAAAGGCAAGGACAAATAAAATTAGTTTTCTGGTACATAACATTAATATCCAGGTCATTGGCCATATTTTTAGCCATATTTTTAAATTGAATACCGAGGGAATGCATCCGCTTTGCGGTGCCCTTGTTAGTTTCGTTATTTGATGACCATACACTTGACATACTACTTGAAACAGGCTGGTTATTCAGCTTGTTCTTTCTCCAACCTCTAGAGTTATGGGATACATATGATGGTGTTATGGATTGTATGAATAATGATTACATGTATGTCAATTGTTTCTTGTTCTTGTAGATCCAGTGCTGATGAAAATTCAGATCCAGAACTGTTTGTTGGTAGCTGGTTGGTAGTATGCTCTTTGCTGCAAGGGACTAATGCTTCTACTGCTGGTAAGAATTGAGTGTTTCTGTCAACTGTGAATGGTCTTTTTTTAATTTCCAAAATTCTGTTGTTTGTAAAGGCACAAATGTTTGTTTTTAATTTGCTGGTTTGAACTTAAAAGTAATGGAAAAGATTTGAATTTGATTTTAGCTCCACTGGTTGAAAGCCAGTTGAGCTTATGTCATGGCGAATTGTCCGTCATGCGTCAGAGCTCTAGATATGTTTTATTTTGCATGTTTTAAAATCCTTATTTGACCATCTAACACTATGTTATGGGTATTCAAAAGAATCGTCTATGGGAGCTTGCCTGGTAGGTGTACTTGTTTCTCTTGAAATACATACAACTTTATCTCACAAGTTGAAAGTGGCGAGATCTAATAGCAGCCCTTGATGCACTACCTGGTCAATTTAGAAGTAGTGGGTTCAATCCATGACTTCGGTCAAGACACTATTTACTGCTAGAAATTAACCCTTTACCACATAAAACAAATCTGCAGCAGAGCTCTAGATATGTTTTATTTTGCATGTTTTAAAATCCTTATTTGACCATCTAACACTATGTTTATATGGGTATTCAAAAGAATCGTCTATGGGAGCTTGCCTGGTAGGTGTACTTGTTTCTCTTGAAATACATTCAACTTTATCTCACAAGTTGAAAGTGGCGAGATCTAATAGCAGCCCTTGATGCACTGCCTGGTCAATCTAGAAGTAGTGGGTTCAATCCATGACTTCGGTCAAGACACTATTTACTGCTAGAAATTAACCCTTTACCACATAAAATAAATCTGCAGCAGAGCTCTAGATATGTTTTATTTTGCATGTTTTAAAATCTTTATTTGACCATCTAACACTATGTTATGGGTATTCAAAAGAATCGTCTATGGGAGCTTGCCTGGTAGGTGTACTTGTTTCTCTTGAAATACATACAACTTTATCTCACAAGTTGAAAGTGGCGAGATCTAATAGCAGCCCTTGATGCACTGCCTGGTCAATCTAGAAGTAGTGGGTTCAATCCATGACTTCGGTCAAGACACTATTTACTGCTAGAAATTAACCCTTTACCACATACAACAAATCTGCAGCAGACGACTTCGAAAACATCTAGGCAAACACATTGAAAATTTCTATAAATGAAAGTTTAATTGTTGGATAGGATTGAAAACATTGTGGCGAAAGGAGAAATTGCTAGTGGTATCAGAAAGTGTCTATATATGGGAAAGGGTTAATGACATGAATTAAACCATGTTGACCATACAATGGAAAAAGCAGATAATTTATAAATATTGTATTTAATAAATATTTCAGGTACACAACTCTTGAAGATCTGGCGATGAAATTTGAAGAGTATGGGAGTTTCGTAGATTTAATAAGAAAATGGAAAATACACCTAGTAATCAATCTGAAACACAGGGGGAACTAGTAACAATTATTAATTAACAAAAAGGACCCTATGAAGTTGTTAAAGCAGGACTAACAAAACTGTTCACAGAAGATTAAATAAACCCCCATAGTGCAACGGGGAAAAAGGCAAAAAAACAAAACCGCTAAACCTAAATTTGATCCCAAACATTTCAATATGATGAGCAGACTGGTGGAAAAACGTTTTAACGTATCTCCCTCAGATGTTGTGCTGAAGACTCTGGCGGTTAAACGAAAATTCAAAGAAAATGAACACTAACCAGTGAAAAGAATTGAGAATTCTTTATGAAGTTTTTTCAAATTGTTCAGTGAATAGTACAGTCAAAGATCATGTGGATTGAATGTTTACAATATCAATGCACATCTTGTTTATTATGTCAGTCTGTGAAATTAGCAATGGTCCGTGGCCAGTAACTTTTGGTTTGGACCAGTGAAAAAGTTCCTCAGTTTCAAGAAAATTCTAAAAAAATAATTATAGAATTTACTTCTAGAATATTCAAGAAATGTTAAATCATCACCAGGCCGCTTCTTGAATTGTTATTCAAGAATTATTAACCCTTTCCCTAATATAGACGCTTTCTGACGCCTCTGCAGCAGACAGCTTTTTGAAAACATAGTGACAAAAGAAGAAATTGCACAAAACATGCACAATGTTTTCCACTTTTAGTCATAGGTTTATATATCCATTCAATTATGGAGATTTTCCATGTTTTGACAAAACATGTTCAAAGTTGTGTGCTGCAGAATTGTCGTATGAGGGAAAGGGTTAAATGAACTATTCAAGAACTTTGATTCTAGAATTATTTCAGAATTTTTATTCTAGAATAATTCCATATCATTCCTGGATATTTCTAGAACAATTCTTGAATTTCATTTCAAGAAGCGGCCATTTAATGTTTCTTGAATATTCTAGAACTACATTCTAGAAAAATTCTTGAATAATTTGTAGAAATGTTCCTTAAGTGACTATCAGATAACTTCAAGCCATGTTGATTGATCGAACGACATGGCCGCTAGGGGGCAGGCTGTTTTGCCTTTTATGGCTATAGTGATTAAATGTTTGCCTCTTGTATGAAGTATAAAGATACATATCAATGAAATTTGTGTATGTTAAAAACAAATTAAAACCAGTTGTTGCAGCAGTTGAGTTCTGATTTTGAATAGTTTCAGATCCACTTTTCTAGCAAACAACTAGTAAGTGAAGGTTAATATTTACATCATTGTATAAAAATGTTTTAAAGATGATTTGACTATGTTGTAGTTTGATACATATAATATGATTAAACCAGATCATATAATGTGATGAAACTGCTATTGTTGTTTTTAGTGTCCAGTGTATTGGTAGGACAGGCTGACAGACTATGAATGAAAAATTCAGACATTACTCGGGAATGGTTGTAAAAAGGTTTCACGAAAAATCTGAAATGCAACTGAATATTGTCTGTCGATTCTATGCGCAATGTTCTGAATATAGTCTTAGTAACTTGTCTGAACAATGTCTGAATATTATAGTCCTAGCAACTTGTTTCTCAGACAGTATTCAGAGAAATATTCAGACAATGTTCTGAGAAGTTACTAGGACTATAATATTCAGATTTTATTTCTGAATATTGTCTGAACTGTCTGAATTATGTCTGGATTGTTCCATTTTAAGCCATTTTTCAGCAGCTCAGCCATTATTCAGAAATAAAAATCTGAATATTATAGTCCTAGTAACTTCTCTGAACATTGTCTGAATATTTCTCTGAATACTGTCTGAATATTTCTCTGAATACTGTCTGAGAAACTTGTCTGAACAACCTTCTGAATATTGTCTGAGCTGTCTGAATTATGTCTGGATTGTTCCATTTTAAGCCATTTTTCAGCACCTCAGCCATTATTCAGATATAAAAATCTGAATAAAAAGACTCTTTAACAAGGCTGATTTATTCTGAATTGGTGTAACAGACATGATTCAGCTTTTGCAGTTTCAGGTTATCAGCACACATTCAGCAATATTTCAGAAGGTATTCAGACAAATTTTCAGCAAAATTCAGCTTAATTCAGATGAAATTCAGACCATATTTTTTCATGAGGGTTATAACTTTTCAATTGACAGAATTTATGAAAAACTGAATCTCAAAACGAGTAACAACTTGATGTTACAATAAAGATGATCTGTGCATCTTAATCTATGATAACACATTGAATAGGCCCATTAGGCCTATATTTAATGACGTGAATCCACACAATTCACTGTTTATATTAAAATAATAGTTGCAGTGATTTTAAATACTTTTTGTGTCACTACGCCACTCTTGAAAATATCACCTTTGCTTTTCACTCGATGAAAGAAATTTGGATAATACACTGAAACAAGCAATTATCCTCTATTTTTATCTGTTTTCAACAAAACAAAGCTACCCTAAAAGTGTTAGACTTTCATTGATACAAACATTTTTTATAACCTCTGTACAATGTCATGTAGTAGGAAAACATTTGAATACATAGTTGAAAAACTGCAAGTGGGAAAGAGTTTAGCCATTCCTTGATTTCTAAAAAAAGTTTTTTTAGCTATACAAATAACCAACTTAATATGTATTCAAGACAGAAAACTATAACACAAAAGATTGACCCCTTTTTGAGTGGCAAGCTTTTGACACAATAATACTAGATGTATTGATTTGGCCAGACTGTCCAAAATGACCTTATGTGTCTAATGATGTCTAATACCCCGCTTTGTTCAGCCTTACAACTCTTGCCCCAATACTGATGACATTTGTGGTCTTACCTTCTACAAAATACAATATTTTATTTCGATGCAGAGTATGATACATAAATAACATCTTGAAAAAGAAATATAGAGAGAAAGATAGAAATAAGGTACAGAATTGAAAATCAAAGCATGTTTTATAATCTATATGTTATTTTTTGGTATAAATGAAAACATGTTAGAACAATGAAAGCTGAATAAGCTTGTTTTGTGATGTTTCCAAATTTAATTAATTTTCCATTTTCTGAACAAAATAATAAATGAGATTATCATGGAAACATAATTATATATTACTATCATTAAAATGTACAGAATGTTAGGGATGTGATATGCTAAATGGTAAAAGAAAATCAAACAAAAAATCTAAACAAAACTTGTGCCGCTTTTGTAGGCCGCAAAATATACAACCAAGAGACTCACCTTAGTATCAAATGCATTCACAAACATTAGAGGATTACTGTGTTTAGGTTTGTGTTCGACTCCGCTAGACGTGCAAATTGGATGTAACCAATATGATTAAACCTTTCTTACATACATCAACTCTGCAGCAGACGACTTTGAAAACATACCCGAACACTTTAAATGAAAGTACAATAATTGAATAGAGTTGAAAAAATGGTGACAAAAAGGAGAAATTGCTTGTTTTGAGCAATTTCTTCTTTTGTTGCCATGTTTTAAAAAAAGCCCTCTGCTGCAGAGGGGTCAGAAAGCGTCTATGTAGGAAAGGGTTTTAAAATTAACAGTCTCTTCAAAATTGAACACATCTTGAAAAGTTTGAAACAACAAAAAGGAATGTGTATTTTTATTCACATAAGTAGAATGAATGAATGTATATTGTTTTATGGCGCATCGACAGCAAAGGTCATTTAGCGCGCAATTAAATTTAATTATTCATGATCCCTAAGTAAACAAACCAGTACTAGGCTAGAAAATGTGCCTTGCCCAAGGGCACTCCACCATGACCGTAGTGCCGCGACTGGGGATCGAACTCACATAAGTAGAACACATTAGGATATAAGGAGAAATTACTAATTTATGCATGCTTGTCTGAACCTTCACTGCATGATGTTATGCCACTTTTTCTTGATGCAATTCTATTTTTATTGATGATGAAAAGGTTTTAAGCATGTACATGTACCTGCTATACGTAATATGTTTGAAATTGTCTGCATTGAAAATAATTTGGAAGTAGAATATCAATACATAATTAGATATATATGGTGGTTTTGCCTTTCCCACAATGTTTTGAAAAGTCACTGCTTTATTTGATAGAAGGAGTTTTGGGTGATTTGTATGGATGTTAAGTCATTTAGATTAATGCAATCTTTTGTAATGTTAATCTTGATTTGTGTGCAACATTCATGAGATCACACAAAATGGTGAAAATGATATAAAAACACAAAAAGATGTTGTAAATTATGTGTCTATGAACTGAAAGTACATTTCCCCCATAAAATACTTTGCTTGATGGGTCCATGGCTACCACAACTTCCACTCAAAATTAGTAAAATATCTTAACCCTTTCCCATATATACAACAAATCTGCAGCAGACATCATTGACAAAATATTTGAAAAAAAACACCCTTAATTCAATAGTTCTGTCATAGGCCTTCTTCAGGTTATATTAACCCTTTCCCTCATATAGACACTTTCTGATGCCTCTGCAGCAGGCCGCTTTTTGAAAACATAGTGACAAAAGAAGAAATTGCTTAAAACGAGCAATTTCTCTTTTTCCCACAATGTTTTCCACTTTTAGTCGTTGGTTATCCATTCAATTAAAGAGATTTTCTATTTTTTGACAAAATATGTTCAAAGTTGTCTGCTGCAAAATTGTCATATGAGGGAAAGGGTTAACAAAGATCACTCACTATGTTGCATCCTTTTTGAAAGTATCAAACATGTGAGGCTGCGTGTTCAATACTTTCAAGATGAACACAACATACTGTGTGATCTTTGTTAAATATAACCTGAAGAAGACCTATGGCCAAATATTAAATCATGGAGTGTTTTTATTTTGATATATAAATATATAAATTCCCTACAGAATAGAACTTTTTAACATATTTTTATGTATTATAAAGCTTCTAACAAAAAGACAGAATTTAAGCCCTTCTACTTTTTTGCCCATTTGATGATGGTGCTATATCTGAGATCAACAAGGCTCCTTTTCGCCTGAGGCTTCTCGTATGGTTTTACATATCAAAATATGCTGTAACTTTGTGTTGAATTAAAAAAAAAGGTGATAAATGGATTTGTATTTACAATACCCATATTCAGGAGAATGACAATATTACTTATGAGATGTTTCTAGGACTTTGTGTGTCACATAACACATTTGTAGTTTTTGTTGGATTCAGGAGTTTGAGTAATGGTTATTAAAACTGGCTAAAAAAGTATTAAGATCTGAAATGGATTTTGTTTCATGAAATATTTTAAGTGGAATTCATTTTTGTGTGACGTGACTCAATTCTTCAAGAAAAAAACATGGATAAATTGTACAGAGAAATAATTTACTAAATAAAACAAGCATGGAAGGGGAAAATATATCGCCGGCTCTAAGTAGAGCTAGAATGGAATACAATGCACTTCTGCAGAGTAATATCAGCAGATATTTTGAAAGGTAATACTGGTAATTGTTTGATTATGGGTAACCCTGTCCCACAAACGACGCCTCTGCAGCAGACGACTTTTTGAAAACATAGTGACAAATGAAGAAATTGCACAAAACATGCAATTTCTCCTTTTGCCACAATGTTTTTCACTTTTTGTCATAGGTTATCCATTCAACTTTGGGGATTTTCTATGTTTTGACAAAATACGTTCAACGTCGTCTGCTGCAGAATTGTCGTATGAGGGAAAGGGTTAACCCTGTCCCACAAACGACTCATTTGCAGCAGACTACTTTAGAAACATTTAGGCATAAATATGAACATTCTTAATAAATTAATGTATAATAACTGCATAGAGTTGAAAACAATGTGGCAAAAGTGTGCAGATTATTGCGAGTGTTATCAAAAGTTGTCTGCTACGGATGGGTCAAAATATATCAGTAAGTGGGCAATGGAAAAACAGAGCTAGATAAGGGGAATTATTCATGTTCTTAAATCCTTACCTTACCCACAAAACCCTTTGTTGTTGGTACTCAAAAGAATATCATCTTAGTCAGACAATGCTTTTGAATATACACTATATACAACATTTGGTTTTATTGCATTGATGCATCTGCAGCAGATGTATTTTGAATACATATTGCAAAAGGAGAACAATTTCTCCTTTTGCCAATATGTTTTTAATTCTATTCAGTAATTATTTTTTCATTTATACAATCATTTCATATTTGTTCTAAGATGTTTCAAAGTTGTTTGCTGCAATTGCTGTATGTCAGGGAAAGGGTTAAACATCTCAACAAGAGATATCTTTTTAAAACACTAAAGAGAATGAGAAAAGTCCTTTAGTGAGCAATATCTCCTTTTCCATGGATATACGAGAATGTATTTGATCCTTTATCAAACTGAGAATGTATTTGATCCTTTATCAAACTGATCCCTCTGTTGTTTCAAATAATTCTTACATAAGATAAATAGAAAAATGTGACATATCTTAAAAACAAAAAGAAAGTTTCATTAAGGTTGATTTAGGTGAGAGAATTGTGTCGTAAAGCTTATAAACTTGACATATCCTATGAACACAATTCTAGTTTAAAGTTTCCCACATACAAAAAGATTTGCAGCAGACGATTTTGAATGAGAGTATAATTATTCAATACAATTGAAAACATTGTGGCAAAAAAAGTAATTGCTTGTTTTGAGCAATTTCTCCTTTTGACAAAATGTTTTCAAAGTTTGTTTGCTGCAGGCAGAGGAGGAGTTTGAATGTGTCGGTATGTGGGATTGGGCTAAGCAATAATATAAAACAGAATCAAGATATCACTAGTATAAAAAAACATCATTATGTATATTTTCAGATCTGAGTTACCTAAATCAGTACCACCAGTATTAAATCACAATGATGCCTTATTAGACTTACTGGACATTTCACCACCCAAAGTTCCGGTGTCAGCTCCACCGAAGGCTATGTCATTACAGAGTGATGGTCACAGTCCTGACGAAGATGAATTAGATTCACCAAGAGATAACAAGTATGTGACATTTAATCCGTTATCTTATACAGATGACATTCAATGCTTTTGCAGAAGATGGAGACCCGGCCGGGTAGCTCAATTGGTAGCGTATCTGACTCGTGATCTGGAGGTCACGGGTTCGATACCCGGTTGCGTCGACATTCTTTCGGGCGATGTTTTCCATTGCCTCTCACCTCTGATCTATGTGAGAAAGTAGTCAGTGGCTTCGAAAGAATGTTGTGTAAGTACTGGTGTGGGAAAGCCAGGAAAACATGGGTAGGTGCACTGACCGCCGTGATATGACCAAAGCTGTTGAAAGCGGCGTTAAACTCCAAACAAACAAACAAAAAGCAGAAGATGGATGACTGTTAAAAATCAAAGCGCTGAAGGCACTGAATTTGTTTGGGTACATAAAACTGTTGAAACATTTGCCTTCGCATAGATGTGTGATTTATAAACTATGCATTGTTTATAAATATTACAACTTCGGGTAAAAGAATAAATGACGCATCCGTTAAAATTAAATGCCATTTTAGTTGTCTATAAAAATAAATCATGAGACATACATGTGAATATTATATTTAATGTCCAAGTTTCAAAAGACATGTAAAACAAATGGATAACCATTATGGCCCAGACTCACTCATCTAAGTATTTAATAATTTTTGTGACAAAAAAAATCACCATTGACCAAGGGTTTTCTAAAATCTTACTCAAAAGCTTCCTGCTTAACAAGAGATTTTTCAAGTTTTCACTATAGCCATATAAGGCCAAATAGCCCTGCCCCCCTGGCGGCCATGTTTTTCGACCAATCAACATGGCTTGGAGGAATCTGATAGATGGTCTCCCAATGAACATTTCTACAAAAAGAATTGAAAATTGGCCAAAAACTTTCGGATGAGAAGATTTTTCAAGTTTTTACTATAGCCATATTAGGCAAAAAAGCCCCGACCGCTGGCGGCCATGTTTTTCGACCAATCAACTTGGCTGGAAGGAATCTGATAGAGGGTCACCCTAGGAACATTTCTACAAAATTATTTGAAAATCGGCCTGACACTTTTGGAGGAGAAGTTTTTTTGAGTTTACACTATAGCCATATAAGGCAAAAAAGCCCCGCTCCCTGGCGGCCAAGGAACACTGTAGCAACGTTAAATGTCGCACCAACGATAAATGTCACACTTGACGTTTTATGTCACAAGGCTGACGCTAAACGTCGCAACCAACGCTAAATGTCGCAAACCTTCTGACGTTATGTCGCATCTGTAACGCCAAATGTCGCAAAACAAGGTACTGCCGCTATATGTCGCAACATCAACGCTAAATGTCTCACTCCTTTATAAGCACTCTTTTGTAGTATTACTGTTTCACAATGTACAAATTACAATGTTTCATCTCACTCTGTCCCTTCTTTTTTTAGTTATAGCTCCTGAAGTAGTCATTTTTTTGCGACATTTAGCGTCGGCCTTGCGACATATAACGTCAAGTACGACATATATACAAGATATATATGCACTCTCGTACTATCGATATGGATTCGCACACTTACGATAAGGACTCTCACACAAGCGATATGCACTCTTGTACTAACGATATGGATTCGCTCACTAACGATATTGATTCATACACTTACGATATAGACTCTCACAAAAGCTGTATGCACTCTCGTACTAACGATAATGACTCGCACACTAACGATATGGACTCTAGTAATAGTGGTTCATCAGAATAACAGATTGCGCTTTGTGTTTATACATTCCTTGCGGGCCAATGACTGGCTCTTTCTGCGGATAGCCACATTTTGTGGCTGGTATACAATAGATGGAATATGGTATAAACGTCCAAGACATTTTTTTTGTAAACACATGTACACGGACATACACTGTGACATAACGTTATAACATGTACAATTTTCTTAAGTTTTTTAAAACTGTAAAATTAAAGAAAATTGTACATGTTATAACGTAATGTAACAGTGTATGTCCGTGTACATGTGTTTTCAAAATGTTAATGCGTTCTATGGATAGCCACATATTGTAACTGGTATACAATTGTCTCTCTTGTCACAAACTGTATAAGCTAATACTGGAATAAGAACTGACACGGAATAAGTAACATGCTTTTTGTTGCCATTCCTTAACCTACTTATATTTTTTTTTATAAATGTAGCACTTTAACATCCCGTAACTGATACCTTGAACGTTTATACCATATTCCATCTATCGTATACTAGCCACCAAATGTGGCTATCCGCAGATAGAGTAGAGCCAGGCATTGGCCCGCGAGGAATGTGTTAACACATCACGGATTGCCTGCACTAACCAACAGCCAGGTCCTGCTATTCATATAATTCTTCTAACACTAAAAGGCGACACAGATATATCACAGAACCGGCAAGGGTTGAGATACAACCGAGGCGGTTGTGTCTTGCTCACAATGTCTTTGAACAATCTATTCACCCGTTGAAGGGAGTATCGCGACGAAGGATTTTGTTTCGAACCAAGGTTAACAATAATATACCAAATCAACTGTGGTAGTTCTACATGGTGCTTTTGATGAACGTGTTTCGGTTTAAGAAATTGTTTAAATAAGCAAATTTTCCTTTTCCCACAATGTTTTCAATATATGTTGCTTTTAACTGTTTACACAGCAAGAAACAAACATTTAACTTATTTGTTATAGATTAGTATTATAGTTGCATATATATATAATTACTAGAAATAAATTAGGATTTAAAGTGTTGTATATATATATATACTTATTGTTTATTTGTTATTTAAATTATTCTGCCCCTTCCAAGTACCCTACAGAATAGAATGTTGCATGGATCATTTGCCTCGTAGTATGGCACATGGAAAACTGTTGAAAGTTACAAAGTAGAAAATGAAGAGGCCCAACAATAACTAGAACTCATGACCCTTCAATCGAGTGTAAAGGAGAGGATATAATTGAAGCAAAACCTATGGCTAGTTACTAGCAACCTATTCTATTCTTGCAATATTTTCAAATTTCGTCCGCTGCAGATGCGTCAAAAGACATTTACTTGTCGGAAAATCAATCCATCAATTCTCTTTATATCTATAGATATGATATAAAGAGGAAAGTCGTTAAAACACTTCACAAAGAGATTCCATTTCAGCATGATCTCGATTTTTGGTTTATTCTATATCACTGATAAAAGCAATCAAACACATTATATATTTACAAAGAAAACCCCGGATATGATCATATGTAACAAATTATACACAGTTGCCCATCTTTAATTAAACATTTTTTACAACAAATCATAGCGTCCGCAGATTTGCTCTATATTCTATTGCGTCGGCATTTTCCCTCTATATTGCATTTGTCCGCATTTTCCCTCTATAATGTATTTGTCCGCAGATCGCGTCCGCACTTTAGACCCTCCCCCCATACCGTTGTATTTATAAATAGAATTCGACGATCACGATTTCTCTGCAAATGTGTTACTCTCATTTTAAATGCATTTTATGACGCACATATTTGTTTTTTTAATTCTTTATACTATATTTATATGGCCGACAAGGCACAAAGAAAATATTTTCAATTCTGTTTTTATCTACATTTTCAATGCGTGATTGAAAATTCAAATACCGTATCTGGAGCTTAAATCGGAAATAGTTCTCCCTGTAGCAGTTCACTCATTGAGATTTATAAATCTCTCCGCATTCATGTTTTAAAATACAATGTTTCATTTTATTTCGTAATTCTCTTTGAATATAAGAACCACATAAGAAAACAAAGACGATTTAAATATATCATTATTTCAAAAATCGTGATACATTTGAAAAGTAAGAGCAAGTATTGAGTACTACTTTCACGCGTATGAAATTCATGGAATTTTAAATAAGACGAACGGCTTCAGAATTGCAGCTACTAAATTTGTTTGTTCCAAACAAATAAAAACCATTATGGGTAAAAAGGAGAAATAATTTAAAGCAAACAAATTTTCCTTTTGTTACATTTTTTTTTCAACATCTTTTAAATATTAATTGTTCTTCCAATTTTCAAAATTTACATAAGATGTTTAGTTGTTGATATTTTTCAAATTTCAGATTTTTAAGAATTGTAGAATAATGAGAAATTGCATGTTTTGATGAATATCTTCTTTTTTTTCACAATGTTTTTATTCTGCAATTTATGAGTTATCTATTTAACCCTTTCGGCACTGAAGGTGCATATATGCGACAGCTTGGCTCAGCGCGACTTTTGTATAGTTACTGCTAAGCCAAGCTGTCGCATATATGCGACTTCAGCGCCGAAAGGGTTAACGAAAATAAAAGAAAAAGGTATAATAAAAATAAAATGTTCATAGACTCTTAATAAAACTGATTTCAAAAAACATTTTGAGATCAGTTACTATTATTTCTAAGAAACGCCTGATTTTATTTGGCGCTGAGAACAACTTTCTGCTATTTATTTGGCGCCGAAAGGGTTAACATACCTACCAATATGCCATTGTTATCAATGTAGCATTTTTCTCAAGCCATTATCTCATTGCCCTTTTCTTATAAAAGTTCAAAACTGAAATATCTGAAGAAAATATTTGTATCACACACATTGAGGCTGAGACTAAGAACTTTCACTTTCTACATAAAAACAAATAATCTATTTTTTTAATTGAAAAATTCTATGCCCAAATGAACAACACATTTTTCCTTTTTGTTAGAAAAAATCCTTTTCTCCAAAATTATTTGAGTTATTTCCCTTGTCATTGATGATGTCACCAACATGATGTCATCATGTCATGGTTGCACTTCCTGTTTAAAATGGAGGGTAAAAGGATTTGTACTTTAACTTTTCTGTTAATTTTATTATTTTCTTGATATATTTTCTATCTACTTATATGAAAATAAAGCATTTATATTATTCAATATAATAACTACTAGCTAGCATTATAAAAACTTTAAAGTAAAAGTAATCTTGTTCATTGAATTGCATAAAATTTGCTTTTTAAATTAAAAAAAATCTCAGATAGGAATTAAGAACTTTGTTTACAAAGTAATATGTAACATGAAGCTCATGAACATAAAATATTTTATCATGATAAGGTGATTCCTACTTGAAATTTTTAAAAATCAAACTAATCCTGTTTGTATACATTGTTTCAGACCTTCCTCCAGCCCATTCAATCTTCCTGATTACTCTGGGACAACAGGCCTGTATAGATCTGGCCTGGATATTCCATTTGATGATGATGGTTTATCAGTAACCTCAACAGAAAACGGAGATATAAGTACTTCTTATAGACCTGAAAGTCTACCTTACGGCAAAGATATGTTGGTCAACATGAATCTAAATGGTAAGGAAACTGTTTATCAATTTACAAGTTTGAATTTGTATTGTAAATTCTTAAACCAAAAATACATTTTGCATTTTCAATATCTAAGAAAAAAGTTACAGATTATGCTTTTGGGTGAATTTGAATGACACCTAAATTCTAAATAGTTTAGAAAAGGCCCTGAGTAAGTGATTATTTAACCCTTTCCGTCTTGCAGATGCATCTGCAGCAGATGACTTTTCAAAACATTGTGACGATTGGAGAAAATGTTCATATTAACCCTTTTCCACATTCAGACGCTTTCTGCCACCTCTACAACAGACGACTTTTGAAAACATTGTGGGAAAAGTGGAAATTGCTCATAATATTTTCAACTCATATTCATATTTTCATTCATAATGATTTTTTTGCCATTTCTGTTAGTATGTTTTGAAAGGCGTCAGCTGCAGAATTGTTGTATGTGGGAAAGGGTTAAAGAAGCAGTTTCTCCTGCCAAAATATTTTTTATAAATAAATTCTTATTTATAGAGATTTTCCATATGTTTTCAAACATCTTAAAAGAGTCATAGATCTGCTGCATATTTCTTGTAGGGATAGCAAAATGTATGAATTTTGATCAATATTCAAGTTTGAGCATTTATGTGAGGCATGACTCTGTGGTGTAAGGGATTTATCATTAATAGATTGCTTTTAATGACAACATGTATTAATTTGTATTGAAAATAGCCTGCTTATCATCTGCCTTTTAGGCTTTATACCTTTCCCACATACAGCAATTCTTCAATAGACAACTTCGAAAACATGTAGGCAAAAATATTAAAAATCTATACAAATGAAAGTACAATTATTAAATAAAAAAACAGTTGAAAACATCGCTGTCACAATACTTTCAAAATTTGTCTGCTGCAGATATGTTGGAAAGGGTTTTTGAGATAAATGGATTATATTTCAATTGACATCACTGTATTCCTTGGAATGCTCTTTTTGACATATTAAATTATTAACAATTTAGTCAGTGGTGTAGTGGTAGAGCATCCAACTTGGGTGCCTGAGGTCGTGGGTAAGATACCCTGCCGGGTCATACCAAAGACTTGAAAATGGTAGAAATGGCTGCCCTCCTCGGTGCTCAGGGATTGGAATTACATATGACTGATTGGTGTCAGGATAAATGGACCAGTAGTACTGGTAATTTACCAAGGAAACGCAGTGATATAATTGAAAAATTGTTGAAAGTGGCGTAAAATACCAAACAATCAATTAACAATTTCCAAGTAGATGCCAAACCAAATACCAATACAACTAATATGTAAAAAGAAGGAGAGTGCCCAAATGGAACACACATCTTGTGTCGTCTGCATATAACCCCAGAACTATAACCTATTTGAAAGCTTCTCTTTGACAGACAGAGAATTGATCACTTAATTTAACCCTGCCAAGGCAGGTGACACAAACAATTGTATGTTCAACTGTAAATTGCTTTGTGAATCTTTAACCTAATGATACTTTCAAATTGGCCGGCTTTGAAAAATATATCTGAGGAAAAATGACAAAATCTGGATAATTGTAAGAATGATTTTGAAACAAAGTTGAAAAGGTCATGGCAAAAAACGCACTCACTAAAGCAATTTCTTATTTCCTTACAATGTTTTCTAAAGTCACCTGCTGAAGTGGCGACAAAAGGCAACTTGATCTGGGATTGGGAAAAAGGTTTTAACCCCTTTCCCTCATATAGATGCTTTCTGACGCCTCTGCAGCAGACGGCTTTTTGAAAACATAGTGACAAAAGAAGAAATTGCACAAAACGTGCAATTTCTCCTTTTGCCACAATGTTTTCCACTTTTAGTCATAGGTTATCCATTCAATTATAGAGATTTTCTATTTTATGACAAAATATGTTCAAAGACGTCTACTGCAGATTTGTCGTATGAGGGAAAGGGTTAAAGCCTGATTGATACTTTGCATACATACATTTACAAATGCTAATGATTCAAATCTTGCCTCCCTTATATGACATAATGATGCACAGAATTTCATGGATAGGTACCTTCCATTGTCGTAACAACAGTAGATATGATGTATCCTCTCTGAATCTATCCGAGGTATATCAGTTTAGCTAGAAATGATAACAGTAATGGATGAACTTGGTGTGTAGCTATAAGCTGTATCATGGGAGGATGCTGTGTTTATTTGAAATAGCTAGTAGAGCTTGTGTAATCTTTTTGCCCCAAAAGGCCTCCTCCATATTACATGTTTTTATTTGGTCATTCGACAATAGGTGGAAAGACAGGTTAAAAATTTGGTTTAAAGGTAATACAGATTGCAGTAAAGGTATTCTGATTAAGCTTTCTAAAAGTCGTTCGCTGCAGTCGGGAAAGGGTTTAAATCTGTCTAGTAAATTTATGACAAACAGCAATGTATATCAAACTTGAACATTACTCCTCAAAGGGCTTATACTCTTCTCCCCACATACAACAAACCTGTTGCAGATGACTGAAACCATTTTGATGAAAACAGTGTTGCAAAAATAAAAAGGATGAACAATTTCTCTTTTTACAATAATGTTTTCAAAAGTCAACTGCTGCAGCCCCTGTTCCTACTAAATTTATGACAAAAAGCAATGTATATATCAAACTTGAACATTACTCCTCAAAGGGTTTATACAGTTTAGTGATCAAGAAGCATGTGATCTTGAAAGTCTAAATTTTCCAAATGTCAACATAATGTATGTTAACCCTTTCCCTATATAGACGCTTTCTGACGCCTCTGCAGCAGACGGCCTTTTGAAAACATAGTGACAAAAGAAGAAATTGCACAAAACGTGCAATTTCTCCTTTTGCCACTATGTTTTCCACTTTTCGTCATAGGTTAGTTATCCATTCAATTATGGAGATTTTCTATTTTTTGACAAAATATACATGTTCAAAGTCGTCTGCTGCAGAATTGTCGTATGAGGGAAAGGGTTAAGCTTTTAAGTTGTTCTTCTACTTGTATGTTGTTTTTTATAATGAATATATATTTACCAATATAGAATAGTGTTTACTTTTGTAAATATAATTTTAAAAATGACTAAACTGCATCTGCATTTATCAATGGTTTTTAGATTCAAATGCGGTGTTAAAGCTGCAGGAGCATTTAAGGGAGCATCGGCGGCAATTGGAGCATGAGAGAGGCCAAAGAATGCTTGTAGATAATAAACACAAGCTGATAACTAAAGAAAAAACACAACTACAGAAGTAAGTGCTCTTTATTAACAATTTGCAAGACAGTTATTTTGTAGTCAGCCTTGAGACTGACACTTAGGGATCACATCTCCATTGCCTGTCTGTCCATCATGCTTTCGCTTATTGAAATACTGGCAGGCGACACATGTAGTCCTTATTAAAGTCAGGGATGTAGATCAGACTCTTATGTACGTTCCTGTTTTAGTATAATTAATCTGTAAGAAATCAGGTATTAAAAGGAAATGAGAATGTTCCAATTTCTTTCCATTTCATATTTCCTGTATGATTATATAGGATATTTAAGTTGAATATTGAAGTAATTTGTAATTGGCTTGCCTGGTGCATGGTATGATTCATGTATAACAATAACATGTTTATATTTTTCAGGTCTATTGATAGTCTGAAGTACCAAAAATCTGCTTTAGAACAAAACAAATTGGATCTCGAGGCAAAGATTAGAAATTTGGAGTAAGTCAATAGTTTACATTTGGAAGTGTGTGAGGTTATGATTGTTCCACGGAATAATGTCAGTAATGTGAAATCTAAAATATTGTTTGGTATTGTTAGAGGTTAATTTTCCCAGACTTTGTCTTACTTGATTTTTTAAGAAGATCCTTGTGTTTTACTTGATTTACATGATTTTGGCAGAACATTTGAAACACTTTGTTATTTCTTATTTAAGTAAAACTCATGTTCATTAAGTGGTAGTATCTCAGATCTGCATCAATCTATTTAATTGCTGTGTACCTGATTTGATATCAAGTGTCAATGTTGTCTGATCCTAAAATAACACAGTAAAACATCTTAACATTTTGAAAAAATCGAAAACATAGTTTTGATACATAGCTGAACAAACTTTATAAGAAAGGAGAATTACAGGCCTTGAGCAATTACTTCCTTTAACCGAAACAATTTCAAATGTTGTCTTCTGCAAAAGCATCTGTATATTAAAAGGAGTTAACCCTTTTCTAAATACAACATTTTTGCAGCAGACAACTTTGACAACATCTTTGCACAATGAGGAAAATCCCTATAATTGAAAGTATAATTATTGTAAGGAGTTGAAAACATTGTTGCAAATCGCAAAATTATTCGTTTTGAGAAATTTCTCCTTTTGTCTGATTGTTGTCAATAGTCGTCTGCTGCAGAGGCGTCAGATGGGGTCTCATGGGAAAGGGTTTTAAGATAATCATATGAAAAGTTTTAGTGAGTTTTATACATATCTCATTTTTCAGGTACCAAGTAAATGAAGAAGAAGAGAAGAGGAAGAACTCGGAACTTCTGCTAAAGAAGACCAAAGACCATCTTGCAAAGAAAGAAGAACAGTTTGCCCAGTAATTAATTTATATTTTTAAACTGTAATCACCCCTTTTGACACTGTTATAAGTAATCAAAATTTAAAAGGATTACCTGATATCATATCGTTAGTCATCTGCTTTGATTTTTAAATGTGTAAAATCTACCAATTTGGAAATATTTTAGATACATAACATGAAATTATTGTGGGAAAAGGGGAAATAAGTTATCGAGTCATGTGCTGCAGACAGAGGTGTCAGTCTACATTTTTTTTTTTTTAAAGTGTTATGTAGGCCTACTGCCCATACACAAGTCAAACGTCCATGGTATCCGGGAAATTGATGAATTTGACATTTACCTTGTATCTTCACATTATATATATAGTTCATCCATGAAATCTTCAGATAGTGAAATTATTTTCGAGTAAATCATTAACCTTTCCAACATACAGAGGCTTTCTGACACCTCTGCCATAGACAACTTTTGAAAACGATTGTGACAAATAAAGAAATTGAACATGATGACCTATCTCTTCTTTTGCCACAATGTTTTCAATTTCATTTAATAATTGAATTTCATTTACATAGAGTTTCCATATTATTGCCTAGATGTTTTCAAAGTCATCTGCTGCAGATGTGTTGTATGTGTGAAAGGATTAACACTGAACATGATATACATGTACTTACATGTACCTTCTCTAGAGCTTGGTCATGATTTGATTAATGTTTTTACAGAGAAATGGAGGGCAAACAGCGTGCAGAACTTGCCATGAGAAACATTCAGAGTGAGCTCAGAACTGCCCAAAATGAGATTAAAGATGTAAGTTTTAATAGGGAGTTGTTTATATGTTTAGCCCTTTCCCTCATAAGACAATTCTGCAGCAGACGACTTTGAACATATTTTGTCAAAAACTGGAAAATCTCTATAATTGAATGGATAACCTATGACTAAAAGTGGAAAACATTGTGGCAAAAGGAGAAATTGCACGTTTTGTGCAATTTCTTCTTTTGTCACTATGTTTTCAAAAGCCGTCTGTTGCAGAGGCGTCAGAACGCGTCTATATGAGGTAAAGGGTTAGGGTGTAACATAATTATTGATCTATTTGTACATGTACCTTTCCCTGAGTGAGTGGTGTTATCAAGAGCGGCAAAGCCATGATTTTAAAATTAAATCAAAGTCAGGCTTGTGTTCAAAAGTAAGAACGAAATATTATCTTTAATCTGTGATAAAAAAAATAATCTTTCTGTCTCTTTAATTCTACAATTTAAAATGGCTGAGTTTCAAGATATATATCAACACAAATGTCCCTTTTGTCACCCTGTTCCAAAAATGTTCGAACAGTTTTGCTCCACTTCACAAGATGGCAGACTGAGTTAAAAATTAAAAAATCTTTAACAACATCTGAATCACCTGCACATTTTCAAAATGTTTTCACATGAATTTTCCTTAGGTTACCCTCTACCAAAACTATTCAGACTGTTCTCCTTGACTGCACAAAATAGCCACCAGAGCCAGAAATTTAAATGATATCTACTAAACAACTGGTCCAATTTCAAAATGAATCCACACACATGTTTGTAAACAAAAATATTCTAACAGATCCTCTCCACTGCATGAGATTGCTACTTAAATTAGAACTATCTTTAAACTACCTGTCCTAAACTATTGGCTGTAGAAAAAATATTCTAATACAACAATAGATATCAGGTTTGTTATCCTTGACCATTATGATCCTCTTGTTATTACCTACAGGGTTTGGCTTTTCAACTGGCATTCGTCAGGATATTCTACTAAATCAATGACAATTATCTCTTTTTATCATCAATTAATAATTCCTTTCCTTTATTTGTCAAAGCTGGAGGAGGAGAAAGCTGAAGTTGACCGTCTCCTTGGGAACGAGAGAAATGCTCGCCATCTTCAGGAGAAGATAAATGAGGAGCAACAGAGATTACAACAACATATTAATGAAGAAGCATATAAAACTTCATCACAAAGGGTATGTTAGGCTTATTAAGTACAACCAGGAAAATTTACAGGACAATTTACACACAGCAACCTTTGATGGCTAACATATATGAGCTAAGCTTCTACACTGGTCCCAAATGGCCTATGGCTGTTTTTTCCCAGAAGTGCAGTTCATATATGTACCCTCACGTGATATCTTTGGATTTGAAGATGTGTTGTTTTTTTCACCAATATGTGCATTTTCGTTCAAACCCATACAAAAGTACGCTGTGAAATCCTAACATCTTAGAAAATGTCAGGCAAGTTGGGTTGCCAGAGCATCAACCCTTTGAACACCAATTGCAGTTTGTTGCTGTTCTGCTATAGAGCTAGTTCTTTTTATCTATTCTTTAACTCTTTCCCTACATGCATAAGTAGTTGCAGCAGACAACTATTTAAAACATTGTGGCAAATAGAGAAACTGCTTATCATGCCATGATATTTTCAAAGTTGTCGTTTGTGTATGTGGGAAAATTTTAAGTAAGCTAGATTTAATTTGCACATAGCTCTCTCAATACTGGTCTAGTAATTATAGCATGTATTAGGTTGCTGTGGGTTGTCCATTGACCCATGTAGCATGTATATTATTTTATGCCTGTAACATATATATTCTGCATTACAACATCAATTGGTTTGGTCATACTTTTTATGAGCCTTGCACAGGAAAATGGACCTTCAGACAATTGCCTGGGGTGTAGATAAAGATCAGCCTAACATTCCCTGAATTTGATCAGTATTTGGACTAGGGGATTTTACAATGGTTCATTGACTGGCTGGTAAATAGTGATGATCCTGATCAGATTGCATATCTTCAGGCTGGTGAGGCTCTGCATTGGCTCCAAAAAACATGTTTGAAGGCCCATTTACCTGTTTTTCTTGGTTGAAGCCCATATACCTTTGCATTTGTTTGCTCTTCACCATTCCCTTGTATTTTGCTTTAACCCTTTCCAATATATAGGCACTTAATGACGCCTCTGTAGCAGACGTCTTTTGAAAACTTTGTGACTAAATGAGAAATTGCTCAAGGCGAGCAATTTCTAATTTTGCCACAATGTTTTCAGCTTTTTTAAGCAATTACATGTTCATCTTTTCATTCATAGAGATTTTCCATATTTTGGACTAGATGTTTTCAAAGTTGTCTGCTGAAGATTGTTTGTATGTGGGAAAGGGTTAAGGTGACATGACGTTAATTGGTTCGTAACAGTTACAAGAATCATCACTATTGTAAACATCCGCGGATAACATACTTCATGTCCTAACTTGTGTATTTTAGATGTGAAGTTTAAAACATTGTGGACAAAGGAAATAATGCTCAGAGAGCAATTTCTCCTTTTAACACAATGTTTTCAAGAAGTCTCTGCTGTAAGGTTATAAAACATAGCATCTATGTCAGGTTAAGAATGAAGTATTTATATTATACCATTAGTTTGAGAAATATAGAAATAGAAAATATTACCTCAATGATAGCTGCTCGCCAAAGTATTGCCGAGTGCGAGGGTAAACAAAACCAGAACAAGTTAACTATTTATATAATAAGTAATTGTCAGAAGTTAGAGAAATTGATAAGGGAACTTACTCCATAAGATCAATTTCTCCTTTCCTCAATGTTTTCAAAAATTATTTTCTTCAAACTTCTTATTGTTCCTTAACCCTTTGCCTCATACAGACACTTTCTGACACTTCTGCAGCAGACGACTTTCTAAAACACTGTGACAAAAGGAGAAATTGCTTGTTTTGAGCAATTTCTCCTTTCGCCACAGTGTTTTCAACTTTATTTAATTATTAAACCATTATTTATAGAGATTTTTCACATTTTTGCCAAGATGTTTTCAAAGTCGTCTGCTTCAGATTTGTATGTGGGAAAGGGTTAAATTCTCATGTGTAAAGATTTAGTAAAATGTATCTCACATTTCTCACATGTTTATTCATACTATGCATGTGACTATAATCTGCATGCTGTTTATTACAGGAAGAAGATGATGGGGTAAGACCATGTCACCATTTAACATTGTGTTTTCTCCTCTACTTATACCTAGCATTATATAACTTTTGGGCGCAGGAAAAACATCCACGGGGCATTTGCAAACGATATTTATCTAGTTAAATTTGTGCTTCTTTACTAGCCGAGTCCCAGTAGCTCAGTTAGTAGCGATGCGGACTGTCAATTCAGGGGTTATGAATTAAAACCCCAACTCAGCCAACATCCTTTCCGACGTTTGACAATAAGCAGTGTGACAAGCGTCATTCATCTTCCACCAATGGGCTAATAGTCTTTGTGGAAAAGCAGCCAAATGCTTTCAAAGACTTTTGTTGAGTACTTGTATGAAATAGCCAGGAAACAACTGAGTAGGTGAACTGGCTGCCATGACTGAACATTTTTGAAACCCACATTTTAACCCCAATCAATCAATTTATCTAAACAATCAGATCTAGAACCGCACTATATTGGTTCCCCTCCTTTCACTAAAGATTGCAGAAAAAGCATTGGGATTAATGCAGAAAGTGGATAACCTTACCAGAGTTACTGGTGAATTATCCAGGAAATCAGTGATATTTTCAAATTATCGTTTGAAGTTTACATTTAATTGTGTGTGTAGTTGAAAATGGCTAATATATTAACAATGAAGATCATTTGGATATAAAAAAGTTATTATTATGCCTGTTTAACCTACATACCACAAATCTGCAATACATGACTTAACTTTGAAAACATCTTGGTGAAAATCTCTATAAATGGAAGTTAAATTGTTGAGTAGTGTTGAAAACATTGTGGCGAAAGGAGAAATGGCTCATAATAAGCTATTTTTATTCTTTTGCTACCTTGTTTACCATGCTCCTCTTTTGCAGAAATAGGAAAAATCAATGCCACGCCAAACCTGATCTGCTGAGGTTTTGAAAGTAATGATGATTATGATCAAATCTTGTGAATCTTTTTGTGGTCATAACTCCGATCTACAGATGTATCTAGCATGCTTTAATGATCAGATGGCAATCCTAAAAGATCCTGATCATCAACCCTAAACACAGCAGTGCAGGGTGATCTTGATCTTCCCTGGTCACACATTCCAAAAACATGATTTTCCATTTGAGGGGGGGAAGTCACTTTAAGTGATAGTTCTGTGTTAAACAACATGAAATAACATCATTTCTGAACAATTTATAGTAATGAAAAAGTAAGACATAAAAAATGCAGAGGTTGTCCAAGATGAGGATTCGTCAACATTATATTTTGGGAGTAAAATGTGTTGGTTATTTAGCTTGAATCTGACTAACTCTCCTCTCTGGGTGTTGTGTTACTAACTCTATTTTGCTTGTAAAACAGTTGTTGTAAATTGGGCCTTTAACCCCCCTTTCCTACATGTATGCAGACGCAAATAAATTGCTGCTTCTTTTGCCACAATGTTTTCATTCTTGGTCATTCATTCTTTCAGATGATTGACAAAAGTCTTTGCAATTAACTTCACTAAATAGTCTATGTGGGGATATAGCCAGTAGCCTGGGTGGAATGTTGTGTCAAGTACTGATGCTAGAAAGCCAGGAAACACATGTACAGGAATTGGCCCATGATATAACTGAAACAACATTGAAAATGGTGTTCAATTGCAATCAATCAATCTTTTATTAAACTTGATAAATACATGTACTTATGATTTACATTTGTTTTGTTTATACTGTTCTTTTTCCTTTTCTAGTTTTTAACATAACACAATTTTGCTTTTTCTTTGTAACATGGAACTTGTGAAAGTCTATAAAGTAATTAGTGCTTTGTTAACATGACTTCTGAAGACATTTAATCCATTGCCTGATATGTTAGTATTGGATGCTTCAAAATGAAAACATTGCAAGAAAGGAATGGATAATTTAAACATATAAAAAGTACATGTACTATGTAAAAGTAAAAAAGTAAATATTTCAGAAATAGAAAACATCCCCACAATGGTTTCATAATATGTTTGCTAAAGAGGTGTCAAATGTTGTCTTAAGTTGTCTTTATTTGCTAAGGGTTGAAATGCATTCTTCAGAAACCAGCCATTGTGCCTACATGTTCATATTTGTTTGATCAAATTCATGTTAATTTACAGTTACAACCGAATGTCTTTGAACAAAATAATTTTTTATTTTAAGTTTATTTGCATGTGTTTAAAATTGTTCTACAATATACAGCTGTATGTTCATCATTTTATAATAAGATGCAATGAATGAAGTACTGTTATTTCATTACACATTTTTCATTATGTGAACGTCTTAACACCGGACTATTTCGACCTCTGTATAATTTTGATTGTATAATTGTGACATTAACAGGAAGATGCAGAGTCAGCCCTCGAGGTAGCCGGTGTTGATATAAAACAGGCCAAGGATCTCTTAGAAAAAATGAGAAATGAAAATTCTGCACTAAAGGTACTTAAACATATTGTAATTTATCAAAATTAACTTGTGCTTTTGTTTAATTGTTTATTAACCATTTTTTACATACAAATGTTTTCTGAGACCTCTGCAGTTGACAAGTTTCAAAACATTGAGGCAAAAAAAGAAATTACTCATCATGAGCAATTCTCCTTAAATTGCCACAATGTTTTAAACTTTATTCAATAATTGTTCTTTCAAGTTTCCATACTTTTGACTTTAAACGTTTTCAAAATTGTCTGCTGTATACTGTTGTTTATGTGGGAAAGGGCTAATTACTTGATATGAGAAAAACGGTATGAAAACCAACATTAACACCCCCAAAAAGGTTTAAGAAATATAGATGTTTACGATTGCCTGCTTAAACTGGTCATAATCTTTTACAAGGTGTTTAAATGATTCTTTTTTTATTGAATGGCAAACAGGGAAGACCTGTTCAGACAGCACACAGGTGCACATAGGTTCAAACTGACCTTGGTTTTTGCTGGTAGCAAATTCCTGACTCAGTTTTTCCCCAATATGTTGCTGATTTGTGACAGTCTTCTCTACAGCGAAATTCAAATTATATGAATTCAGTTTGATTTCTCTATTAACCATTGTAAAGCATAAAGGAAAACATCTGTTTAAACAGGCCGAGATCCAAAGGCAGAGACTCCGACTAACAGAAGAAAACATGAGTTTGACAACAGAAAATGAGAAACTGCAGCAGCGTGTAGAAGACCTAAAGAACGAAGTGCGTCTCAACGAGGAAGCGTTGACTCAGTACACAGTACAACAGAACCTTCATCACAGTAAACTAGTCTCCGAGTCCACCATGTTGAATAACTCCCTCGATAAAGAGAGAGTTGTGAGGGAAAAACTTGAGGCTGAGGTACGTAGGAATGGTTGAGCCTTGTTATGTCTATGTGAAATTACCACTCAAAGCTGTATATGTGTAAACCTGAAACAATGAAGCTACACTGTTTGTTTTTTCCACAGGAACTACATGTAGGACTGGTTCATCCTTTTATAATTTTTACGCATGCAGCCGACGACTTTTGACAAGAGAATTGCTTGTGATGAGCATGATTTCGTTTGGCCACAATGGTTCAACTTTATTCAATAATTATATTTTTATTTAGATAGATTTCCCATATTTTTGCCTAGACATTTTCAAAGTCTTCCGCTGCAGATCTGTTGTATTTGTTAACAGACAGTGAAAACTGATAAGACTGTATCGATACCCAAGTACTTTTAATGTTAGCATGTGCAACATTTCGGTGAAGAATGGTTTTTGAGTTAATTTTAGCAATAACCACTAGCCAAGATGATGCAAATAGTGTGTTGATATAACTGTTATTTAAAGATTTATTCACTTTTTCAAACCAATTTATTTCGCTTTAAATGGCGACGTCAAAATGACGTTACTACCCCGGCCCAACTCCATTTACTATATCCTTTTACTAGGTAATTTACCATTTAAAGCATTTCCCTCTGTAATATGACGCTGCATCATATGAAGTTTTAACCTTTTCAACATGCAGGCTCTTTCTCACTCCTGCAGCCTACGACTTTTGAAAGCATCTGTAGAAGCATCTTCACTGGACTGTCTTCAAAACATGACAGGAAAAGAAGTAATTGCTCATTATGAGCCCATAATAATACCACTTTGCACCTAAAAATATATTTCCATTTATCTGTTTGGTGGGTTCACTTTGCTTCAGATATTTTAAATAAGGGATGCATTATTATTTTTATTTTGTTTTCCAGCTTGAATCATCTAAAAATAGGCTTCATGCAACAGTTGTAGAATTGGAGAAATCACAGCAAGCCAGAAATGAGTTTGAAAGGTAAGATAATATTCACATTACTAAATGTTACAATAATTTTGTACCATTCATAAGTCATCTATCTTTAGATTATAAATTAGTTTGAATTTAGAACATTTATTAACCATATTAATTTTGTTATTGTTTGTGAAACAAGTTTTGACTGTTATATGACGGTGTCTATTTCCTGGAGACATGGGTTTTTCCAACATACATACGATATCTAGGGCCTCTGCAGCAGAGAATTATTGAAAACATTGTGGCAAAAGGATAAATTGCTCATAGTGAGCACTTCCTCATTTTGCCACAGTGTTCTTCAAGACTATTCATAATTATTCTTTCATTTATACAAATTTTCTATAATTCATCCCAGATGTTTTGAAAGTCATCTATTGCAGATGTTGCATGTGGAAAAGTGTTAAATGTTATGCTTCCAATTTTATGCAGACATTTTGAGAGTAGATGTCTCTAAGACTGCTACATGACGGAAAGGCTTCATTCCAATTGTCTCTTTGTTTCAGACGCCTTCATGGAGACAAAGAGGAGTGGACGAGACAGCTGGAGAGGAAGGACCAGGAGATGGCCAGTATTAAAGACAAACTCAACTCACTCATGCATGCACTCAATGAAACAGAATCCAAGCTCAACTCAGTGGAAAATGAGGTTTGTAACTACCTGTATTTAGGATGATTACATTTCACTCATGCACTCAATATTGCACACACTCAATGACTATGAAATCAAAACTCAGCATGTTTGAAAGTCTGGTATATAACCAGTATTAACCCTTTCCCACATACAACAAATCTTCCGCATACGATTTGAAAACAATCATGCAAAAACATGAAAAATCTCTATAAATGAAAGTATAATTACCGGTACTGAAAAAAGTTGAAAACAGCGGCTGTTTGCATAAAGCTTTCAATATTAAAACAATAGACAGATAAAAAATTGATATTGTTATCGAGCGGCTGTTTGCATAATGACAATAGACAGATATAAAATCAATATCGGGTGTAATTATTGTTTGTGCATTACGCTTATTGTGTTCCGTCACCTTTAAAACTGATACAACTTTAAACAAGAGCAGCCGTCATGGTGTGACAAATGAACAAACTCAATTTCAAACTTCATAATGTAACAAACAACCTTCCGTGAATACATTTTGGAAAACCCCAAAATATACATGTGACCATTAATACACGTGACCATTCCAGCCAATTGTATTTGTGCAAAATGTTGTCTGAATGTTATCCATTTTTTTTTCATCTCCGTAGTGAATACAACTTGGGAAACCCAAAATATACACGTGACTATTCCAGCCAATCATATTTGCGATATGTATATTAAAACTATTTAGCTCAAATGTATGCAATAAACGTCATCAATATTGGGGCCGTTGAATAGGCATGCACACGAGACATGTATCGATTGTAAACTTCCGCAAATATTGCAAAACAAATCTCGAAAGTTCACTGCAATTAACGCAAATTGTCAAATAAATAACCCTGTAATAAATCGACGATTGGAAATGCGTATTATTCAGTCCAAAAATTTCACTCGAAATAATCTGCTAGTCTGGTGCCTGAAATCCCACCATGTCAATTGAACTTGCAATATTCATGAGTATGCGAGCTTAAATTCGACCCCTGATACATCTATCAAATGTCAAAGAAACAGGTAAATATATCTTGCAAGCTTGTTTTAGCCAAAAACACAATCTCTTTGCAATTGAATTAGTGTATGCAGGTGGGTGGGTGGGGTAATGATTCGGCGGATATTTGGAACAGCGTTATCAATTTAACCCCGTATATATCGCTGTGCAAGACCATGGCTCCCAAGTACAGTGTTATAGAGGAGTGCCAGTGTATATATATGCTACTTCAACTAAACACTAGATGGATGAAAGCCAAGATATATGTTGGTTCGCAAATACATAAACTCTGCTGTTGAAAATCATACAGTATTGATAATAATATCTAAAATGTTATATTTGCAGTTACACATATCCAATTCCACACTGTTAGAGAGGACCAACCAGCAACAACATTCACAGAGGGATTTACAGTATTATAAAACAGCACAGGATAATTATGATGCCAATCTGAGACATGAAAAGGTAACGACTTTTAACCACTTAACCCTTTCCCTTATACGACAATTCTGCAGCAGACGACTTTGAAGGTAATTTGTCAAAACATATAAAATCTCCATAATTGAATGGATAACCTATGACAAAAAGTGGAAAACATTGTGGCAAAAGGAGAAATTGCACGTTCTGCGCAATTTCTTCTTTTGTCACTATGTTTTCAAAAAGCCGTCTGCTGCAGAGGCGTCAGAAAGCGTCTATATGAGGGAAAAGGTTAAGAGACCACTTTTAAAAAAATCCAAGCCATCTCTTAGAAAATCTCTATAAATGAAAGTTTGATTACTGAAAAAAGTTGAAAACATTGTGGCAAAAGGAGAAATTGCTTGTTTTGAGCAATTTTTCCTTTTATCACAATGTTTTCAAAAGTCGTCTGCAGTAGAGATGTCAGAAAGTGTCTATATGTGGGAAAGAGTTACCACTTCCCTGATACATAGGATTTCAACAGTCTAGGATTCGATGGCACCAGACAACTTTTCAAAAACCATTTTTTGAAAAGGGAAAAAAGTTTCAAAATGAGATGTTTTTCATTATTCCACAACGTTTTTAATCCTATAGTATTAATTATGTCTCCCCCTGTATACAGGGGAGATATATTGTTTTTGTCCTGGGCGTCTGTCTGTCCTTCTGTCTGTCTGTCTGTCCGTCTGTCCGAAATCGTGTCCGCTCCATATCTCCAAGAAGGCTTGAAGGATTTTCATGAAACTTGTGTCAGATGTTCACCTCATGAAGGCGATGTGCAGAACCCATGTCCCGACCATACAGGTCCAATGTCAAGGTCAGACTTGAAGGTCAAAGGTTTGAGCCTTAATTTCGTGTCCGCTCCATATCTCCAAAACGGCTTGAAGAATTTTCATGAAACTTGTGTCAGATGTTCACCTCACGAAGGCGATGTGCAGAACCCATGTTCCGACCATACCGGTTCAAGGTCAAGGTCAGGCTTGAAGGTCAAAGGTTTGAGCCTGTTTTTCGTGTCCGCTCCATATCTCCAAAACGGCTTGAAGGATTTTCATGAAACTTGTGTCAGATGTTCACCTCACGAAGGCGATGTGCAGAACCCATGTTCCGACCATAACGGAGTTATCTCCCCCTTGTTCAATATTTTAATTGTGAAAACTTTGTCCAGAGCAGAACTCAGAAACTACTTGAAGGAATTTATTGAAACTTGGAATATAGATAGATGGCAATGTGAAGTTGTGCACCTTGCAATAATTATGAGTTATCTCCCATTTGTTCAATATTTTAATAGTGTAAACTTTGTCCAGAGCAGAACTCAGAAACTACTTGAAGGAATTTATTGAAACTTGAAACATAGATAGATGGCAATGTGAAGTTGTGCACCTTGCAATAATTATGAGTTATCTCCCCCTTGTTCAATATTTTAATAGTGTAAACTTTGTCCAGAGTAGAACTCAGAAACTACTTGAAGGAATTTATTGAAACTTGGAATTTAGATAGATGGCAATGTGAAGTTGTGCACCTTGCAATAATTATGATTTATCTCCCCTTGTTCAATATTTTAATAGTGTAAACTTTCTCCAGAGCAGAACTAAGAAAGTACTTAAAGGAATTTATTGAAACTTGGAATATAGATAGATGGCAATGTGAAGTTGTGCACCTTGCAAGAATTATAACTCTGGGCTACTTCGTTGCAAAGTTATCTCCCCTTGTTCAATATTTTAATAGTCATTGACAAACTGCAATGGGGAGACATATGTTTTTTCATAAAAACAACCTTTCTAGTTAGTATATTACTTTCAAAATTTAGGAATCGGCCGTGTTCTTGTAGTGAGCACCTGGGATTTGAAACCGAGCATCCCAGGTTTGATCCCCAGTTGCGGCACAAGGATCATGAATAAGTGAACTGTCGCCATGATATATCTGAAATAATGTTGAGATTCAAAAAAGCTTTCCTCAGATATTTCCAGGGCAGACCAAGCTTACATTGTCATATTGGTAAATGGTTTATGCATTACCTGTTATGACAATTTAGACATTTTTTTGTAATCAACATCTGGAAAATTGCACAAGGGATTTTCTGCACAGAGTTAAGAAGATTATGATAACCCTTTCCCTCATATAGACACTTTCTGAACCTCTGCAGCAGACAGCTTTTTGAAAACATAGTGACAAAAGCAATTTCTCCTTTTGCCACAATGTTTTCCACTTTTAGTCATAGGTTATCCATTCAATTATAGTGATTTTCTATTTTTTGACCAAATATGTTCAAAGTCGTCTGCTGCAGAATTGTCGTATGATTAAGGGTTAATTGGAGAAATTGCATATTCTTGGAATGTTCATTTTTTTCACAATATATTCAAAAGTCATCTACTAGACTACTATTGAAAATTATTGTTGAATAATAGAAATTGTACAAAGCTAACAATTTCTTCTTTTCCCGCAATGTTTTTGACTCAATACTAACCCTTTTCCACAAACAATAAATTTGAAACAGACCAATTTACAAACAACTAGAGAAAAACATGAAAAAAATCACTATAAATGATGTATACTTGCTGAAAAAACTTGGAAACATTATGGCAACAAAAGAAATTACTTGTTTTGACCAATTTCTCTTTTTGACACAATGTTTTCTAAAATCATCTCCTATAAAGGCCTCATAAAGCATCTATATGTTTGGAAGGGTTAAAAATAAACTGCCAAAATTCCAGATGTTACCATAGGGCATGTTATAAAAAAATATATATAATGACATGTAAATACTGAAATAACTGTTGTTAAGGATATTCAAGCTGTTTCAAGCTGTTTCAGTATAACCCTTTCCCTAAAACAGTCAACCTGTGATACCTTTTTGAAAACATTGTGTAAAAAAGACAATTTTTTACTTTTCAATCAACTGTTTCAAAACTTTACTTCCAAATTCAAGCTGTTACATTTTTCCTCAGCGTTGTCAAAGCAGACGACTCAAAACTGTTGTTTAACCCTTTCCAAAAAACAACAAATCTGCATCAGACAACTTTAAAAACATCAAGGCAAAAATTGTGAAGAGTATCTATAAATGAAAGTATGATTACTGAATAGATTTACAAACACTGTGGCAAAGAACTCATTATGAGAAATTTCTCTTTTTGCCACAATGTTTTCAAAAGTGGTCTGCTGCAGAGGCATCAGAAAGCATCAGTTTGTGGGCAAAGTATAAGGTAATCCTAGGCATTATTCCGTGATGGTGGTAACATATTGGACAAGGTCATAAAATGTAGCCAATTAATCCATGTTTAACCCTTTCCATGATACATCGTTTTCAGAGATTTCTAATTTAAAAACTTCTTGTGAAGTCCTTTTAGCATTAAACATGTACACTTTTTATACTAAGTTGGAAATTTTGTTGGAAAAGAAGCAATTGTTCAAAACGATCAATTTTTTCCTTTTCACCACAATCTTTTCAAATTCCATCAGATGCATATGTATCAAACTATGTTTATATCAGGTAAAGTGTAAATATATAGCATATATCATATTTTATATATAGAATGTGTTGCATTTCTTTGGATAAGTACATTTTTATGTCAAAATAATGTTGCATAATTTAGGTAAGATAATGAATGATATATTTGCTAAGCCAATGTAGAGAAGGGAATGAAGACTTAGTTTCTAACCTGTCTGATCAGCCTATTTCCGCATGCAGACATCTTTTGACACCTCCCCAGCAGTGACTTTTGAAAGCCTGGTGAAAATGGACAAATTGCTAATGGAAAATATGGATTTCTTTTTGTTTTTAAAGAGTTAAAAACATTGTTGCCAAGGTAAAATTGCTATTTTTGCGCAATTTGGTCAAATTAGGAGTTAGTTCAATTCATTTACTATTTTAATGTAAATATCTTACATCAGATATGTTAAGTGTGAAATTGTATCTACATATCATGGTGTGTGTGTATGTGTGATTCATTAATTAAAGTCAAACTGCTTTATATCTGTATGACTTGGATATTGTATTTTGCTTATATATTTGCAGGAACAAAATGCCAAGCTTATTGGAAAAGTAGAGTCACTACAAGACAGGTAAATAAGGATTTCTTTTTGTGTTGTAACATCTGCTATAAATCTGTCTAAATGCATTAAAGTGTACCTCAAAGCTCATATTTAGAGGTGTTTTCCATATGATGTTTTGATCGCCAAACCCTATGGTGTTGGCAATTCCAAAGTGCCATCTCACTGAGATAATTCTTTTGGGAACTGATTTTAGAAAGATTGAAGGCAAGAGCCAAAGAATATACTATTCTCAGACAGTGGGGAAAAGATTGTGGCAGAAAGAGAACTCGGCCATCACAAGCGATAATTTTTCATCTTTGTAAACATGATTTTTGCCATTATTTCCCTTTTTAGCTTGACTTTAACGAGAGCTATTGTCATGACCCTGGCGTCGTCGTCGTCCGGTTAAGGTTTTTTGTTCGGCTCAGCTTTTTTTCTGTTTTCTATCAGTCGAGCGTCTGTGCCGTACGTGGTGCTCTTGTTTTCTTTGTTTTCAAAATATGTCTACTGCAAAATTGCCTTAAACTATCTATAAGGAAAGGGATGATAAATACAGTGTGCGCTAAAGTCTAGAGACAAATAAAAACTTTTTGATTTTATTTGAACAAACCATCCAACTCTTTGATTCATGTCAACTCACTTTGACACATTATGAACTTTGACCCTTTTCCACATGTAGATGCATTTTAGCAGATGACTTTTGAAAACATTGTGACAAAGATTTTTTATATTTTTTACTAAGCAGTTTTCAAAGCCATCATCTTTAATTTTGTGGGAAAGGGTTAAATCATTTAATGTTGACTGAAATGATAACTTCCAACTTTCCCCAGACTTTCAGCGTATTTTCAGTGGGTTTCAACATGTAAAGCTGTAAATTTTGTACGTTTTCTTGTTTTTGTATCTGTGTTAGTTTTGAGCGAATTTTCTGCATTGCACTTAGCAGAGAACTGTTGGAAAAATATTTGGGGGAAATGAGGATAATTTGCCCAATATGGACAAGTTGAAATTTTCAGTTTCAACAATTTTGGTTGGCACTTGATATGTAATTGTTAGCTGTATTTTGTTTTTCTTATAGATTATCCAATTTACAACATGAGAACCTCAGTATGAAGCAGCAGGTGGAGCTTGCTCACCAGACAGCCAATGACAAATCAGGGGTGGAGCTTCAAGATAAACTTAACACAATGATTGGAAACCTAAAAACAGATCATGATAAGGTACTTTACAGTGTGTTGGTAACATTGAGTAATTTTTTATTGTGTAGATGGAAATAAATGATGGCAATACTTTCACTTGATGCAAAGTTGTTGTAACTTCATGTCATTTTAAACTGTAGTTACAGCTGTTTTACATGATGCCATATTTATTTCAAATTAATTTTACTGATGCATCAGAACATAAATTAAATATACATGTATTCATGCTTTATGGACTTGATATTCAGAGGTCCAGATAAGAGGGAGAAAACTTATTTTGTTCACAATATTTATATTATAATAACTATGTTGTGAGTACTCAAAGCATAAGATTTTAGGGTAAAATCAAATACATCTTTATTTGAGCTCTGAACTTTAATTACTTCAGGCCAGATCATCACTAGAAGAAAAAAACACTGGTCTACAAGATACAATAAGCAGGTTGAGAGAGGAAGGCAGGAACTCAGAAAATCGCCGTAGCAATTTGGAACAGGACATTCGTCGTCTGAACCAGGACCAGAACGACCTGATCAGAAAACTATCTGTAGCTGAGGCAACACTAGATGTAGCTCAAAAGGTAAAAGAATCCACTACGTGATAGACTTGTTTATACTCTGTCAATAGATAAATGATTAAACCTGATCTGATGGCTGTTCCAGAGAAAATTGTCCCCTAAATAAATATATGTAGCTCAAAAGGTAAAAGAATCCATTACGTGATAGACTTGTTTATACTATGTCAATAGATAAATGATTTAACCTGATCTGATGGATGTTCCGGAGAAAATTGTCCCCTAAATAAATATATGTAGCTCAAAAGGTAAAAGAATCCATTACGTAATAGACTTGTTTATACTGTGTCAATAGATAAATGATTAAACCTGATGGCTGTTCCAGAGAAAATTGTCCCCTAAATAAATATATGTAGCTCAAAAGGTAAAAAGAATCCATTACGTAATAGACTTGTTTATACTCTGTCAATAGATAAATGATTAAACCTGATGGCTGTTCCAAAGAAAATTGTCCCCTAGAATAAATCCTTATATTTGCTTGTCACTCTTCATTTTTTACCTGGAACTGCTCTGAGAAAAAAAAAGTAAAATCTTAACAAATAACAGTATAATATCAGACTGTGTATATTGTATCCACCAGCCACCTGTGAAGTCTCAAAACTTGGATGCACTGCACCCCTGCACAGTTTTTCCTAGGCTCTTTTGTGCTTTTATTGTCCCCCGCTTTTAGCGAAAGCTGGGGACTATTATTTCTCATTCGTCAGTCCGTCCGTCAGTCACGCTGTCACAAAAACTTTAACCTTGGTCATAACTTCTGAACCGTAATAGCTACTGCTTTCATATTTCACATGTGTATTCCTTGTGACAACCCCTTTCCATCAATACCAATTTTTTTGACCTTTTGACCTTGACCCTGACGAGTTATGGCCCTTTATCCCTATGTATGACTAAATTCATTTCCGGGCTATTTCTCTGCAACCGCTTTTTGGAATTTTATGAAACTTCATAGGAAGGATCACCACCAAGTGTAGATGCGCATATCGTGTTTGCGTTCCGGTTGGATTATTTTGCACGGAGTTATGGCCCTTTACCCCACCATGTATGACTAAATTCATTTCCGGGCTATTTCTCTGCAACCGCTTTTTGGAATTTTATGAAACTTCATAGGAAGGATCACCACCAAGTGTAGATGCGCATATCGTGTTTGCGTTCCGGTTGGATTATTTTTCACGGAGTTATGGCCCTTTACTCCACCATCAGGCTATGTATGACTAAATTCATTTCCGGGCTATTTCTCTGCAACCGCTTTTTGGAATTTTATGAAACTTCATAGGAAGGATCACCACCAAGTGTAGATGCGCATATCATGTTTGCGTTCCGGTTGGATTATTTTGCACAGAGTTATGGCCCTTTACCACACCATCAGGCTATGTATGACTAAATTCATTTCCGGGCTATTTCTCTGCAACCGCTTTTTGGAATTTTATGAAACTTCATAGGAAGGATCACCACCAAGTGTAGATGCGCATATCGTGTTTGCGTTCCGGTTGGATTATTTTTCACGGAGTTATGGCCCTTTACTCCATCAGGCTATGTATGACTAAATTCATTTCCGGGCTATTTCTCTGCAACCGCTTTTTGGAATTTTATGAAACTTTATAGGAAGGATCACCACCAAGTGTAGATGCGCATATCGTGTTTGCGTTCCGGTTGGATGATTTTTCACGGAGTTTTACCCCACCATCCGGCTATGTATGACTTAATTCATTTCCGGGCTATCTCTCTGCAACCGCTTTTTGGAATTTGATGAAACTTTATGGGAAGGATCACCACCAAGTGTAGATGCGCATATCGTGTTTGCGTTCCGGTTGGATTATTTTTCACGGAGTTATGGCCCTTTACTCCACCATCAGGCTATGTATGACTAAATTCATTTCCGGGCTATTTCTCTGCAACCGCTTTTTGGAATTTTATGAAACTTCATAGGAAGGATCACCACCAAGTGTAGATGCGCATATCGTGTTTGCGTTCCGGTTGGATGATTTTTCACGGAGTTATGGCCCTTACTTCTGAATCGTAATAGGTACTGCTTTCATATTTCACATGTGTATTCCTTGTGACAACCCCTTTCCATCAATACCATTTTTTGTGACCTTGACCCTGGTGGGGGACCATGATTCTCTGAATTTGCTTGTTCTAGTATATTCTAAAATAAGATTTCCCAAATATGTAATAATCCTGGTCATTGTTTTTTAAAAAAAATCCACATACAACAAATATGCACAAGATGTGTTAACATCAGGGCAACATTATCGAAATTCTCTATAAAAAAGTGTGTGACTATTGAATCGAGTTGAAAACTTTGTTGTAAAGATGCAATTGCATCTGCAGGTTGGAAAGTGTTAACCATTTCCCTCATATAGACGCTTTCTGACGCTTCTGCAGCAGGCAGCTTTTTGAAAACATAGTGACAAAAGAAGAAATTGCACAAAACGAGCAATTTCTCCTTTTGCCACAATGTTTTCCACTTTTAGTCATAGGTTATCCATTCAATTATAATGATTTTCTACTTTTTGTTAAAATATGTTCAAAGTCGTCTGCTGCAGAATTGACGTATGAGGGAAAGGGTTAAGTCTCAGAAGATTGGTTTTCATGAAACATAACTCATTTGTAAACCATCTTGTCCTCCAGGCCAGAGATCATCTAGAACAAGAACGTGTTTCCCTGAAGATGGACATGGAAAAGCTGCAGCAGAGGTACCAGACATCTCAGGAGAAAACCATCGAGGCCCAGACGAGAATGACGGAGCTAGCAGAGCGCCTTGATAAAACAGAATATAGCAGGCTGATGAGTACTCAGCAGTTGGTGGATACATCAGCCACAATGGCTGCCTTTAATAATACTAAGGTAAAATTCACAACCTGTACAAAACAAAGTGTGATGTATAATATTTTGTGTCAACTGTCTGTAAGGCATCACTTTCTCATATACAACAAAATCTTCTTTAGACAACCTTAAAACATCTGGGCAAAAGTTGAAAATCTCTTTAAAAGAAAGGAAGAATTATGGAATAGTAAAGAACAATATGGCAAAAAGAAAGGCCAGAATGTTTTAAAATCGGGTGATTTTTTCCACATTTGTAGTAAATACGCTGAATTAGCTTTTCACACAAGACTGTTCATTTTAAGTTGTTAGATTATTTCATATGTATATGAATTTACAGAGTGAACTAGAAGAGAACTATCAGAAGTTACAGGTGGACAATGTGCGAATGGATGCAGAATTAAAGCATGAGAAACAGAAATCTGAAATGTTACATCGAGATCTTTTAGACTCACAAAAGGTGGGTTACATTTTCGTGCTTGTTTACAGTTAAAACTGTCATATAACATGTTTATGTTGTGTATGTTTACTGACCCTGGTTTAATGAAACCACTTAAAATAGTATCTCAGCTGAATATGTTAACCCTTTCCCACACATAGATGCTTTCTGATGCCTCTGCAGGAAACAATGTTTTAAACTTTATTTAAAAAGCGCTCTTTCATTTATAGAGTTTTCATATTTTTCTTTCAATAATATCTAAGTCATCTACTGCAGATTTTTTTTTACTTTTTGGCTCTCACTCAAATTGTATAACAGAGTTTGTCAGTGGTTTTCTGGTATCAAAGTGTAAGTTGGTTTGGTTCTTTATTATGACATATGAACTTTGTGTAGCTAAATTTTCCAATTTTTAGCTTGTCCGTTTTTCGATTAAAAAAAGGTTATTGTGATACCCTGGGTGTTGTTGTCACAAAATTTAGCCTTACCTCATAACTCAAAAACAATTACACATATTCAAATGAAACTTGGTACACATGTTCCTAGGAACAATACAAATGTGTATACCAAGTCACATTACTCTGTCTTCAATAATTATTCAGTAATGCCCCTTTTTCGGAAAAAAAACCCAGACAAGTGTTGGCGATCGCTTCCAGTGCTCTTGTTCAGGTTTTGTAATGAAACACTTTTTTTGTTTGTTACATATGATAATCATGATGTGTAACTTAATCTTTACTGTTATTCATTTTAACATTTAAGAGTTACCTCCCTTGGACCTTAACTTTATTTATAATATTAGAGCAATATGCAGAAATTGACCCTTTCCCACTCTCACATGTATTTTGACGCATCTGCAGCAGGGTTTTGAAAAGATTGTGGCAAAAGGAGCATAATGAGCAATTGCTCCATTTGCCTCAATGATTTCAACTCTATTCAATAATTCTCTTTTTATCTTTAGAGATTTTCTTTATTTTTATGGCTTTACTGTTGTCTGCTTCATACATGCTGTTTGTGGAAAAGGGTTAAGTCACCTTTAGTGACAGTTTGTTGTCCCTACTGCGACGGGTCTTGTATGTTTTTGTCTATGTGTTGGCTCCCAATCTAACAATGTTTCTGTGTTGTATATATAACCAGGTTCGCAGTAGTTTGGAGGCCTTGTGTTCAAATCTGAAGTCAACTAACGCTCACCTGGAGGAGAAATTAGGGGTACGCATTGCTAATTTTATACACAAAATGCTACATTATTTGTAGTATGATTTCACCTTTTACCTTGAAGACTTGATAGTTTGACCACACTACTTACTGCAAATACCCTTTAACTCTTTCCAACATACAACAAATCTGCAGCAGATGACTTTGAAAACATGGTGACAAAAACCTGAAAAATCTCCATAAAACATAACTTAATTGTTCAATAAAGTTGAAAACATTGTGGCCAAAGGAGAAATTGCCCGTCATGAGCAATTTCACCTTTGGCTTTAATATTTTCAAAAGTTGTCTGCTGCTATTCCGTCAAAATGTGCTGCAGGTGTGAAAGGGTTAAACCATTTCTGGAAAATGGATGGATTTATTTTAACAAGCAATTATCCATTTTTCCACAATGCTTCCCAAGAATTGCCCAAAACTGTACATTCATTCTATCAAATGTAGCAATTTTCTCTCCTGGTGTTTTCAAATTTGAACAGTGAACATAATGTCTGAGGTAATGTAAACTAATATTTAGAAGGCACTTGATTGTGATCTTGAAAGAGTCACATGGAATATTAGTAAATACATGTTAATAAGTCTTTTTTATGGGCTTTATTTAAAAAAGAAAAAAGTTATTTATTTTGAATGATATAATATTGTGTATGTTCACAAATTTAGATATGATGCACCCTGCATGTACATGTGAAATACTGTTTACAAATATCTTTTAATTTGAGTTAAACATAAATTACAAAGCTCTTCTCTATGAGACTAGACCAGGCTTTGTTAAAGACCATTTATTAAGGATAAAGGGAAATATGCACGCTGATTACCAATCATGTTTCACTCGGTTTACTCTGAAACAAAGGCCTTGGGATTGATAACCTTGGGATTTAGTGAGCTTTTTGAAATTTAAGATTAGAGTCCATTCTGAATCAATATATTTCATGCATTGTGTCTTGAATGTCATCCCATGTAACAAACGACTAACAAGTTATTAAAATACATGTCATGTCTAGTACTGGAAATAATATTTGGGTAAAAGTAGCTGATTTTATGTTGTTTTCCTGAGGCAAATATATATGGTGACGTGTGTGATTGCATCCTTGTTAACATTGATTTTAACCCCATTCCGTCGTACAACACATCTGCAGCTTTGAAAACATCTTAGCAAAAATATGAATAATGTCTAAAAAGGAAAGTATAATTACTGAAAAGAGCTGAAAACATTGTGGCGAATGGAGAAATTGCTCATTATGAACAATTCCTATTTTTTGCAACAATAAACACAAAGGTCTTCTGCTGAATATCGAGGGCTTGGTGTGAAACGGTTGTAAATAAAAACCTATTTTGAAAACCCTGGTTTAGGGGCAATTTTGACCCCTTTGTAAACAATGCAAATTTAGGTGCCATTGCTCAGAACGAGCAATGGCACCTAAATTTCCATTGTTTATCAAGAAAATAGATTTAACGCTTATAAAGACTTTATGGCGAGGTGATTAACCTTGGTAAAAAAATACCAATTTTAGATACAACTGTTTTACGCCATGCCCTCGATATGTATCAGAAAGCGTCAGCATGTGGCAATGGGTTAAATCTCTGAAGGTAGGTTTACATGCGATGTGACTCTTTTGATTTGATGTACGATAATACAAATATTTTCTATTTTATTGCAAAAACGTTTTGCATCCTAGTAAAATAGCACAGGAAAGGCTTGTAAATCTCAAGATGTTTTCCTTCATTTCTTCTTGAAAAAATCTGGTATGAGTGTGTTTTATCTCAACAAAGCAGCTCAGTGTCTGCACAGGTTTATGTTCCCCTTGTCAGGGTTTGGTAAATTGTGAATAATTGAAAATGTACTTCTCTATTTTTATGCCCCGGCATACGAAGTATGAGGGGCATATAGTTTTCCGGTCTGTTAGTCCGTCCGTCCGTTCGTCCGTCCCACTCAGGTTAAAGTTTTTGGTCAAGTTAGATTTTAGTGAACCTGATGTCCTATCATTATGAAACTTCACACAAATGACAATCAACATATCATTGTTTAAAAAATTGTATCAATTTGAGGTTGGACCAACTGTTCATCCGTCTGTTTGTCTGTCTGTTCGTCCATTCCATTCTCAGGTTAAAGTTTTTGGTCAAGTTAGATTTTAGTGAAGCTGATGTCCGATCATGATGAAACTTTACACAAATGACTATTAACATATCATTCTTTAAAAAATTGTATCAATTTGAGGTTGGACCAACTGTTCGTCCGTCTGTTCGTCTGTCTGTTCGTCCATTCCATTCTCAGGTTAAAGTTTTTGGTCAAGTTAGATTTTAGTGAACCTGATGTCCTATCATTATGAAACTTCACACAAATGACAATCAACATATCATTGTTTAAAAAATTGTATCAATTTGAGGTTGGACCAACTGTTCGTCCGTCCGTTTGTCTGTTCGTCTGTCTGTTCGTCCATTCCATTCTCAGGTTAAAGTTTTTGGTCAAGTTAGATTTTAGTGAACCTGATGTCCTATCATTATGAAACTTCACACAAATGACAATCAACATATCATTGTTTAAAAAATTGTATCAATTTGAGGTTGGACCAACTGTTCGTCCGTCCGTTTGTCTGTTCGTCTGTCTGTTCGTCCATTCCATTCTCAGGTTAAAGTTTTTGGTCAAGTTAGATTTTAGTGAACCTGATGTCCTATCATTATGAAACTTCACACAAATGACAATCAACATATCATTGTTTAAAAAATTGTATCAATTTGAGGTTGGACCAACTGTTCGTCCGTCCGTTTTAAAATATAGTTAACAACCGGGGCATCCGTGTTCCATGGACACATTTTCTTGTTCTGATATAAAATAATGAAAGTGTAATTATTAAATAAAGATGAAAACTTTTTTTGTAAATGGAGAAATTGTTCATCAAGAGCAATTTCTCCATTTTTCAAAATGATTTCAAAATGTTGGCTATCATCTGCTGCAAAGGAGTTAGAAAGTGTCTACAGCTGGAAAAGGGTTTAAGATGTGATGAGCCATGAATCATGGGTAATGGGTTATGTGTTGCATGATTGTTCATTGTGCATGTTCACTTTCAGCCTGATCAGTTACAACAAGTGACTGCAAGCGTAAGTTATAATATAGCACAGACTTCTGTAGGACGCAGATAGAAGAAATGAACTTATATTGTTGATTCATGGGGACCAGAGACTAGGGATTTTAACACAACCCACATAATATTTTAAATATTAAAGGGATAATTTAATGAAGAAATTTTCTTAAGTTGACAGTGCATTTTGATTCACTGAAAACTTCTCCAGTTTTAATGTTAAATGACTTCCTGAATTACATAATGGGGATTTTTGATGTCACCCTGCTTAGCATGGTAGGCACTTAGGGATTACTTTTTTTTTTTGTCCGGCGTCTGTCTGTCTGTCTGTCACACTTTCAATGAGCAGGTGCACTCCATTCTAGTTTTTACAAAGAACTCCGTTTAAAGATTATGCAAAGAAAAGAAAAAGTTGATTTTGGAGTTTTGGAGGTTTAAAATCTCTAGTGTATGGTTCCCTGGTGCAGAAACTTCTACTGTAGAAACATTGTGTAGATATTTCAAGGGCATGGTACCAGCTTGTTGCTTTCAGAGTGTTCTGCTTTCTAATACCTTTTGCTATGCTTTGATCTTTTTCTTATTATCTGATAGTTCTTTTGAAAAGTTGAAATACTGACTTGTGTCTCTGCTTTTTGCTAGCTGTACTGACCAGTCTGTATTAATTAAACCTTTCCCACACATACAGATGCTTTCTGATGCCTTTGCAGCAGACAACTGCTGAAAACTTTGTGGCAGAAGTATAAATTTCTCATAATGAGTAATTTCTCATTTTGCAAGAATGTTTTCAATTTTATTCAATGATTGTTCTTTCATTTAACCCCTTCCCTCATATAGATGCTTTCTGACGCCTCTGCAGCAGACAGCTTTTTGAAAACATATTGACAAAAGAGGAAATTGCTCAAAACGAGCAATTTCTCCTTTTGCCAAAAAGTTTTCCACTTTTAGTTATAGGTTATCTTTTCAATTATAGAGATTATCCAAAATATGTTCAAAGTCGTCTGCTGCAGAATTGACTTATGAGGGAAAGGGTTAAAGAGATTTTTCCCTATTTTTGACTAAATGTTATCAAATTAATCTGCTGCAGCTTCGTTGTATGTTGGAAAGGCTACTAATTGTGTGGTGATGTGTCCTGTTATGATACTTCTTCTCTATAAGTTGTGCAGTTCTTTGAAGATTTGATATACTATATACTTTACATTTACAGTTCATCTCAGCACAAAGTGTTCCAATTGATCATTGCAATAACTCAATATGAAGAAACATGTAGAAAAAACATTCTCCTCAGAAACTGTTTGCTTTTAATAAAAGAAAGTAAAATCTAAGAAATATGTTGAAACCTTACAAGATTCCTTGAAGTTCATGTGATTGTCTAACATCATGATCTGAAGAGCTAATTAATTAGATTGGCAATCCGTGGCCGTTATGGCCCTTTTGCTCTTACCATTGATTCTAGTGTGATATCACATTTTATCATGTTCACTGTATTTGTAGATTTTACAAATGTTTCTCAAAATAAAGAAAATCATTTGTTTTAACTTTTTTTTTATGCAGTGCAATATACCTATATGCTAATAGCAAATGAAATGTGGCATTTTGGCTAGTTACTGGCTTGAAACTACTGACTAAAGTCAAAACTTTATTTGACTGCATATCTGTCTGTTTTATGAAATACACATTGAGTACACACTGAACTTCCCTTTTCTTTAACATCAAGTCAAAGTACATCTTGTTACAGAAATGAAAACATTGTATAAAAAGAAGCCATCATTCAAATTGAACAACGACCATATTTTCCTGCAATAATAAAAAATGGTTAGGACTTTGATGCATTTTATTTGGAAATGGTCAAGATTTCAAGATAACAAGACTCTTGGAAAAGAAGCAGTAAAGTTGTATACTTGTGTATTTTTTTTTAGAAAATGTCCCTAGTAAGGAGATTCTTGTAGTTTAGAAATTGTCTTACTATTATATTCAATGTCACCTGCCAGCGTTTGTTGACACAATATAAGGGAACTTTTTAAATAAACCAGTGTGTGAAAAGGGGAATTTACTGATTCATATTCCCTTTTCAATGGATAACATGTTTTTCATCAGATGCTTTAATCCTTTCGCTTTCTGACGCCTCTGCAGCAGACTGCCTTTCAAAAACATAGTGACAAAAGAAGAAATTGCTCAAAACAAGCAATTTCTCCTTTTGCCACAATGTTTTCCACTTTTAGTCATAGGTTATCCATTCAATTATAGAGATTTTATATTTTTTGACAAAATATGTTCAATGATGTCTGCTTCAGAATTGTCGTATGAGGGAAAGGGTTAAAAGATGATGACTCATGAAAATTGGATAAGCCTCTGACTCTTGAAAGTAATTTTGTGAAGTTAGTGCCACAAGTATAAAATCCTAGAATTGGATATGGACAAGTTTAAAAAGTCAACAATGAAAGGGTTAAAGATACCGCTTGGCAGGAAACATAGGATTATATAACTCAATTTGCTTGCTTTCAGACTTTGTATATTCTTGCACGCATGTATAGTTGGTCTTTAGTGACTTGTAGAATCTTTGATCTGTCTTTCTTGCATTTTAATCTTTAATCTTGCACTGACTTATTCCTTAGGGCGAAGTTGCAAATCGCGCCTTGCTTCTTAGGGAAACGGAAGACCACAAAGGCTTATGGGAACAGGAAGTATTGTCTCGCTCAAAACTTGGTATTCGGGTAAGAACGTTTAGTTGTCTTGGTTAATTGTTGCTATAGTTACATAATGTACCCTTTGTTACATGTTAAACTTTTTGTTTTGTTAAGTTAATGCTTGTTTGTTTTCCGTTGTTTCACATTTTACTTGTTTGTTTAAAACTCTACATATCAGGGCTTCGGAAGACCGGTAAAAGTGCCAGTCCGGACCGGAATTCAAATCCCTAGACCGATTGAGATTTCAAATTTCCGGAGCCCTGCTACATATTCAAAGTAAATCATATCAGTGTGATCAGACAAAAAGCCTTAAATAAAAGCAGATAGAAACGCAGGAAAATATTGGTAATAATTCAGTATCCAAACTCTTAGAAAGTCAAATCTATGAATGGTAGACACTCTGTCCAGGAATTATGAGTTTAGATTTAAACTCATCTGGTGATACTGGCTATCACTGGCTATAGTTCTTTGAAGGATATACCATTAACCCTTTCCCACATACAACAAACGTGTGTCAGATGCCTTTGAAATCATCTAGGCAAAATGTAGAAAACCTCTATAAATGGAGGTACAGTTAAACTTCTGTTAGTGGTAACCTCTATTAAAGAGAAATTGCTCATCATACAAAATAAACCTTTTGCCACCATGTTTTCAAAAGTTGACTGCTGAAGAAATGTCAGAAGCATATTTATGTGGTAAAAGTTAATAACAGCATTAAAATTAAACAAATCAACCAGAACAACAGAGTTTAGCTTATTGTCTTTAGCTTAAAAAGTGTCAACATTACAGTCTGATAAGTTCAGCTTTAACTTGCATAATGAAACTGGTACAGTTTAAGATTAACAAACCTTTGCTGAAGGTACAACAAAAATAGAATATTTAATTTTAGATTTTTTTTACACGAACAAAGGTCCCCCTTTTTAGCTCACCTATGCACGAAGTGCAAGGTGAGCTATTGTGATCACATTTTGTCCGGCGTGTGTCGTGCGTCGTCAACATTTGAGCTTGTTAACACTCTACGAGCTACATTTTGCATCCAATCTTCATGAAAGTTTATCAGAACGTTCATCTCCATAAAATCTTGGACAAGTTCGAAACTAGGCCATATGAGGTCAAAAACTAGGTCACTAGGTTGAATTGAAGGGAAATCTTGTTAACACTCTAGAGGCCACATTTTCAACTTGAGCATGTTGAAACTTTATCAGAATGTTTGTCTTGATGATATGTAGGTCAAGTTCGAAAATGGGTCACGTCGGGTCAAAAACTAGGTCACTAAGTCAAATTGAAGGAAAATCTTGTTAACATTTTGGATGCCGCATTTTTTGCTTCAGCAGCTTGAAATTTGGTCAGAATGTTTGTCTTAAAGATATCTAGGTCAAGTTCAAATATGGGTCATATTGGGTCAGAAACTAGGTCACTAGGCCAAATTGAGGGAAAATCTTGTTAACTCTGTAGAAGCTGCATGTTTTGCTTCAGCGGCTTGAAATTTGGTCAGAATGTTGAGCTGAATAAAATATTTAGGCCAAGTTCGAAAATGGGTCATGCCGGGTCAAAAAGTAGGTCACTAGGTCAAATTGAAGGAAAATCTTGTTAACACTTTGGATGCGGCATTTTTTGCTTCAGCAGCTTGAAATTTGGTCAGAATGTTTGTCTAAATGATATCTAGGCCAAGTTCGGATATGGGTCATGCTGGGTTAAAAACTAGGTCACTAGGCTAAATTGAAGGGTAATCTTGTTAACACTCTGGATACTGCATTTTTAATTTCAGCATGATGAAACTTTATCAGAATGTTTTTTTTGATGATATGTAGGCCAAGTTCGAATATGGGTCATGCTGGGTCAAAAACTAGGTCACTAGATCAAATTGAAGGAAAATCTTGTGAACACTTTGGATGCCGCATTTTTTGCTTCAGCAGCTTGAAATTTGGTCAGAATGTTTGTCTGAATTATATCTAGGTCAAGTTCGAATATGGGTCATATTGGATTAGAAACTAGGTCAATAAAAAAAAATATTGTTCAAACTCTGGAGGCCGCATTTTTACTTTGAGCAAGTTGAAACTTTGTCAGAATGTTGTCTCGATGATATCTAGTCCATGTAGGAATATGGGTCATATCAGGTAAAAATATATAGATCACTAGGCCAAATGAAGGAAAATATTGTTAACACTGTGGAGGTTGCATTCAGAATAATTGTCTTGATGTGTTGCATTGCAGTACATTGTATAATTAAGGTGAGCGATCCAGGGCCATCATGGCCCTCTTTGTTTTAAATATCTTTGCGTAATTAGACTTTTCAAAGATGGTATTTCTGTATATATTACAACCGTTCATCCTGTGTTTTTCTCTAATGTTTAGCAGTGTTTTTGTCATGATTGTATTATTTTATCCTTCCATTGTTTTGTTCATTTGTTAAATGTTTCGTTCAAATTAATGCATGTTTTAACATGAATGTTTCCATTATCAAATTATTGTTTACATTTTACTTTCATAGATTCAAATTTTGATATATTCTAATTATGAGCAATCCAATTTGCGTCAAAATGGATTTATCTGTTCTTCTTTCAAAACGTTATTTTATTTATCCACTTTTTCATTTTGAATCTGTTCAATTATTTTTTTAAACCAAATTGTGTCCATTAGAGAAGAGTAATTTTTAAAAAAAAAATCAAAAGTATTAGGGAATAGTCAGTTACTAGATTTGATATTCAAATATTTTGCCAACATTATGAAATAAATATCAATAATTAATATTGATTGATTACTTCATTTCAATTAATTTTTAGGATAAGGTTCAAATACACATAAATCAAGCAACAATGTTGGCATTACATAGTAAATAAGATTGTTGACCACAACTCTAAGCAGTTTGCCAGGTCAATGTGACCTTACGGTCACTGGACATTGCCTGACATGTTCTTTACTCATTGGGAAAGGGTTTTAAAACATTAATGGTCCAACAAGCAAACAAAGTTCCATGAATACTGATATTTGGTTTCACACATTAACTTCTGTTTGAAAGGTCAAGTGACCTTTATGTCAGGGGAAAATCAGGTGAAATGGACTCTAGCCATGATATTTACCATTTCCACATACAACAAATCAGCAGCAGATGACTTTGAAAACATTTAGGCAAAAAATATTAAAAATATCCAGAAGGAAAAGTTTCTCCTTTTGTTTACAAGAGTCAATTGCTGTAGAGGTGCCAAATGTGTCTACATTTGCGAAAGGATTAACATTTGACATTTATATAAGAGGAAGTGGGTTTCTCGTATTCTCTGGCCATCAAACAATGTATGGATTATATTCAAGTACTTACAGACTAGACTCTATGCAGAGTACCGGTATAATATTAATGAAGGCCATTGTCTTAACATTGTTTTGTTCTTCTAAATGAATCAAATAAAATGTTAAATCATTTGGTTTGTGGAAAACTGTCTTTCATTGTTAAATGAAAGTAGTGGAAGGATTAAAGATTTAAGCTATTAAGGAAAAAAGGAATTTATGACCCTTGATTCAAATGTTATTAATAAATCTTGACCAGTTTTTGCAAAACTTTTTATCTTAATCTGAAAGTTTAACAAATATGAAAGATATATCTTTGATTTAAACATATGTCGGATTCAACATTTAAAAATTCGTCTTTCATTATAAAAACATAGATTTTGTAACAGAGAATATTCATTAATGTTTTTAGGTGTCGTTTCATATTTGAATGAAGTTTTAGTTCAATAACAAAGGTTTTAACCCTTTCTCACACATGACAAATCTTCAGCAGAAGACTTTGAAAACATGTGGTTATAAATTTGGTAAGCTAAGACCTGTCAATGAAAGGAAGATCATTGAGTACAGTTAAAAACATTGTGGCAAAAGGAGAAATAGCTCATGATGAGCAATTTCTCCTTTTGACACAATGTTTTCATTAGTCATCTGCAGCGTCTGTTTGTGGAAAAGGGTTAACATTTACCATTTTCTTAACCATTTTCCTGATATGAATATCTTATAATCGTCTGTTGTGACAACATCTGAGAACAAGAATATGAGGTATTGAAAACTAGCATAATAGTTTTAAATACAGAGTTGAACTCACTTTTTGAAGAGAAACAATTGCTTTGCTTTGAGCAATTTTTTCTTTCCTATTTACAAAATATTTTCAGTCATCTACATCAGGATAAGAGTTAACCCTTTTCCACATGCAACAAATCTGCAGCAGACAACTTTGAAATGCATGGGCATCAGAAAGTGTCTACATGAGGGAAAGGGTTAATCACTTTGATTCGATGTGTTTCACAGTCAAAGTAGATTTGATAGTGGAATAGTAACTGTGTAAATGGGAATGCATTCTCTACAAAAATAATTGTTCTGCATTGTTGTTTTTTTCTTTTCTTGATTTAAAAAGTTCAATGACTTTTCAATGAACATTATGTTCTGAAATAGTAGCAGATCACTTTTATTTTGCTTGCAACAAATTCTCTTCTGGATTAAGAATGTTTACTTTGACTCCCAAGTATGGATATTATGTGTGAATAAGAATGGTGTCTACACCAAGCTATAGGGGCTATGTTACTGAGCGAGCAGTGAGCATAAACTCTTCTGTCCAGGAAATTGTACGTGTTCAGTGTTTTTTGTGTGAATGTTCATTGACATGTTGGAAAAGGATATACCATGTCAATCTGGACAAGTGATATTATTACTTCCTTCCAGCAGCCTACTACAAATACCTTAAAGAATTCTACTCTTGAAAATATTGTTGAGGAAGAAAGAGAAATTGCTCATGATGAGTGTTTCTTCTATTTATTACAATGTTTACCATATTACCTGTACTTTCTGAATTTCATGTATTTCTTTCCAATGTTTTCGATGTGGAATAATCTAGAAATGCTTAATCAGGTGTTTGGTTTAACCCTTTCCCTCATATAGACGCTTTCTGACGCCTCTGCAGCAGACAGCTTTTTGAAAACATTTTGACAAAAGAAGAAATTGCTCAAAACAAGCAATTTCTCCTTTTGACACAATGTTTTCCACTTTTAGTCATAGGTTATCCATTTAATTATGGAGATTTTTCATTTTTTGACAAAATATGTTCAAAGTCGTCTGCTGCAGAATTGTCGTATGAGGGAAAGGGTTAATGTCTTATATGTAGGGAACACAAGTTTTCCTTCTAAGTTTGCTGATATCTCAAATGTTCATCAGTCATTCTTTACAATAGACTTATTGTGCAGGAATTTTGTGTAAACATTGACCCTTTGACTGCTGGAGCTGATTTTGTAAAGCCTGTGCCATCAGTATAGAGCCAGGTCAGCCGGCTCATCTCCGCTATCTGACCAGGCTCTATACTATTGGCTGCTCAAGTCAAAGCTGAAAGGGTTAAAGCATCTGCAATACATTGCTTTTACATTTCTTGAGTTCTGATACTTACCATACTAATTCTGCTTTTTTCAGATTGCTCAACTTGAAAAACATAAACAAGAGAACAATTCTCAGTTAGAGGAGGTATGTACTATGTTCACATTTAAGATTAATGTACTATTTTACAGCAGTTGCAATCTCATTGAAATCAGATCAAAATTATTTGCTGTAAGTATAATGGATCTGATGACACTGCATACAAATTAGGCTTGCATAGACCCTAAACAGTTAAACCTTGTATTCCATTGAAAGCTGGACAATCAATGCTTTTCTATGTCATTTATTTACATGGATTATCTCCCCTTGTCATACCTAAAGATATTGTAGGTGATAATAGCAGTTGCATACTTTTAAAAAATATCTCCTTCCCCAAAACCTTCATATATCAAAAAATAATTTGTATACTTATGCTACAGAGTTGAAAATATTGTGTGAAAAGGAGATTTGTATTCAACGGTCATCTGTTTCTGGGAAAAGGGAGGTGACCCTTGAAAAATACATATGTGATAAAAGGCAAATGGCATGGAGACAAGTGGGATAATTAGCCATTAATAGTAATTTATAATAATTTTAATTTTCACTTCTAATAGACAATAATGAAACATTGTTTTTATAACCCTTTCCCTCATATAGACGCTTTCTGATGCCTCTGCAGCAGACAGCTTTTTGAAAACATAGTGACTAAAGAAGAAATTGCTCAAAACAAGCAATTTCTCCTTTTGCCACAATATTTTCCACTTTTAGTCATAGGTTATCCATTCATTTATAGAGATTTTCCATTTTTTGATAAAATATTTTCAAAGTCGTCTGCTGCAGAATTGACGTATGAGGGAAAGGGTTAATCATTACTTTTAGTCCCTTTGTTGTATTTGGAATAGTCGAGTCCCGGTAGCTCAGTCGGTAACGACGCGGGCTGTCAATCCAGGAGTTGTGAGTTCGAATCCTGGCTCAGCCAACTTTCTTTCCGACGTTTGACAAAGGTCATTGCGACATGCGTCATTCGTCTTCCATCAATGGGCTAAGTTTATGTGGATAAGCAGCCAGTTGCTGGGGAAGATTGTTGTGTGGAGTACTGGTGTGCGAAAACCATGAAACACATGAGTAGGTAAACTGGCCGCTGTGATATGACTGAGAAATTGTTAAAAACGGCGTTAAACCCCAATCAATCAATCAATGTATTTGGAATAGTAAATTGTGATTTCTGTTTTTGTATTGTAGGAGAAAAGAAAGTCGCGAAAAGCACACGAACAGAAGAGATTAGCCGAATCTAAATTAGAATCTGAACAAGAAAAGTATGTAATGTTTAGAAGTTATTTAGTTAAAACTTATATGATAGTTGTCAGTATTGGCAAGTGAATGTCTTTGAAAGGAATGGAAACAGTGTCTCAGAGGTAGACCGTCCGCATTGTGATTCAAAGGTCCTGGGATAAATTCCCTGTCTATAGCAACCACACTTATAATTTCCCCATTATTAGCTCTACTGGCCAAAAGCCAGAAGAGCTTATGCCGTGGTGTGGTGTCCGTCGTCTGTGCGTCCGTAAACAATTGCTTGTGAACGCGATACAGTCTTCAGTTTTGATTGAATCTCAATCAAACTTATACAGTAGTTAGATATCCATGAGAGCTCGGTTCCTTTCACGCCATTTACTAACTAATCTTCACCAAACTCAGATAGTAGTTAAATATTGATGAGAGCTCGGTTCCTTTCGAGAACCAGCCAGATGTGCCCTTGCATGACTGGATTATGGCCCTTGAAATTGTTGAATTTGCTATAATACAGCTTGTGAACACAATAGAGCCTCCATTTACTATTCAATCTTTACCAAACTTAAGTAGTTAGCGTCGGGGATTTCGAAACCGGGTGTCCCGGGTTCGATCCCCAGTCGCGGCACTACGGTCATGGTGGAGTGCACTTGGGCAATGCACATTTTCTAGCCTAGTACTGGTTTGTTTACCCAGGGATCATGAATAATTAAATTTAATTGCGCGCTTAATGACCTTAGCTGTCGATGCGCCATAAAACAATATACATTCATTCATTCACCAAACTTAGATAGCAGTTAAATATTGATGAAAGCTCAGTTCCTTTCGCAAACCAGCCAGATCCGCCCATGCAAGACTGGATTATGCCCTTGAAATTGTCAAAATTGCTATTATACAGCTTGTGAACACAATAGAGCCTCCATTTACTATCCGATTTTCACCAAACTTAGATAGTAGTTAAATATTGATGAGAGCTGGGTTCCTTTCGCAAACCAGCCAGATCCACCTATGCAAGACTGGATTATGGCCCTTGAAATTGTCAAAATTGCTATAATACAGCTTGTGAACACAAAAGAGGCTCCATTTACTATCCGATCTTCACCATACATACATGCTCTGGATTGAAAATGACCAAAGAACCATACCAGTAGAGCATAGGCCCTCATGGGCCTCTTGTTTATAAGTGTGGTTGCTATAGACAGGGAATTGCTAAACAAAGATGGTCTTTAGCACAGGTTTGACTGTATATGATAAGTTTGCTATTGAACTTTTGAAACATGAAATCTATCATGATACTTTCCTGCCAACAGACTTGTGCTAACACACTCATGATTTGTTGTGTAGGCTAATTATCACTTGACTTGGGATAGGAATTCCATCTGAAACATTTATTGGTATATAAATTCTGTATAACTTTTACATTACAGATGTATGAATCTACAGAAGGAAGTCGCCAATTTGAAAGCATACCTCAAGGTAGCCAAGAAAAGATTAAAAGTAAGTATGAAATATGTGCATTACAAAACTACATATTCCCTGTTAAAGTCTTAACCTGGTATAATATGTATTTACTGTGTCTACCTTGAAAAAAAGAATTGTGTCATCTCAAACTTTTGATAAAAACATTGTGGGAAAAGGAATAATTGCGCCAATGTGTTTCATAAGGTTTCACAAGAAGCTGTATCAGAGAAAGTGTTAGTTTCTGAATATCTGAAAAGCTGTTTTCAATTGCGACAAATGTTTTCCACGAAAAGGCTCATCATCCCCTATCATGATGTTATATAAGTTGACTAATTGTTATGCCTGCATGTTTTATGGAATGTATGCATCTCTTAAAAAAAACATAACCTATGATATATCATGTTTATTTTGAAAAGCATATTTATGATATATGAAGATGCATATGGATTTGTGTATCCTTGTATGTAAATGGAACCTATCCATAACTATTGCATGTTTCTGTTGACGATGCATCATGTAACCCTTCCCCCCCTCTCGGTGTTGTAGTGTTAGAGCATCCACCTTGGGTGCAGGAGGTAGCAAGTTTGATCTCTTGGTGGGTCTTCCAAAAATAGTAGTAATGGCTTTTGTTACTTTTCTCTCTGGATTGTTGGATTAGTATTACGATGGACTAACTGGTGTCAGGATGAATTGATCCGTAGTACAGGTAACATACCCAGTAAACACCATGATATCACTGAAAAATGGTTGAAAGTGGTGCAAATTACCAAACAAACAAACAAACAAAACCACTTGTAGACATATTTTGAAACATCTGCAGCAGACGGCTTTAGAAAACATTTTGGCAAAAGGGGGAATTTCTTTTTTGCCACAATGTTTTCAATCTATTCAACAATAATACTGTGATTTATAAAGATTTTCTTTCCTTTTGCCAAGATGTTTTCAAAGAAGTCTGTTGCAGATTCTTTTGTTTGTGGGAAAGGGTGAATACTGATATGCTTGTACCTGATTTTGCAAAATTGAAAACATGCAAGCGAAATGAACAGGTCTTCTTGTCATTTTTGTTTTTTATTTCATGACATTATGGTAAAGGAGAGACATGCACACCTTTTTAAATGCACAATCATTGACAGTAAATACTTTAATTATAGTCATTGTGGGCAAAGGATGGAAATTATTAACTGTTTTTTTGCTATGATGTTTCTTGGATCAAGTAAAGAATTGTTGAGTAAATGTCACTTATGAATTCTGATACAGGATTTTGATGGGGAGGAAGTATGTATTTTTATATTTTCATGTTTAAAGTTCACTCACATTTGTTTATTTTTTCTATGTTGTCCTAGTTTACATGTTCTTTTATATTAAAACGAAGTAGAAAAATAATTAATATAATAAATAGTTACTAGTATTGTAGAATTTTCAATGAAAAATCACACCTTTATCATCTAAAATATTACCTCTCACATAATTGATTATAATATAGTTAACCCTTTCCCTCGTATAGATGCTTTCTGATGCCTCTGCAGCAGACAAGTTTTTGAAAATATGGCGACAAAAGAAGAAATTGCTCAAAGTAATGTTATACAGTATTTACACTTTAGAGAAAAAAAAATTTAAAAACAAACTTAAACGGGGAATTGATTGCCTTTCATGGATAGGCTAAAAAAACGTAGCAACAATCCGAGACGACTAGATTTGTTGAAATAAAACTTTTGGAATTAACACTTTCCCTCATATAGATGCTTTCCGACTCCTCAGAAGCAGACAGCTTTTGAAAACATTGTGACAAAAGGAGAAATTGCTCAAAACAACTTAACTTCATATATAGTTATTTTTCATATGTTCAAAGTCTTCTGCTGCAAATTTGCTGTATGTGGGAAAGGGTTAAACAAGGCTATTAATTGTTTTAGTTCTGGTTTACAAACAAGATCTTGTAAGGCACATTTTCTAGCCTAGTACTGATTTGTTTACCCAGGGATCATGAATAAGTGAACTGTTGCCGTGATATAACTGAAATAATGTTGAAAGCGGCGTAAAACCCCAATAAATAAATACAAGTGTAAATTACTGTACACTTTTATGAACAGGGAAAAAAAATGATTTCATCTCTTTAAATCATATGAAATTGAGCAAAAGAGATTCAATACTTCCTCAAAATGCTTTATCATCCTAAAGTCCTCAAGATGTTTTGATTTTTACATTCATGTACCATTACAGAAAGACATAGTGGACATTTTCAGTGAAGCAAATAGTGGCTATGTTGTCTGTTTGTCTGTTTACACATGTCTGTTCATCTGTCCTGTATTCATATCTATACAAATTCTCAGCAACTGCTGGCTGACATTCAATTGACCCTTTACCAAATATAGACATGTTTGACGCATATATGATTTTTGAAAATATTGTGGCAAAGGGACGCATTGCTGATGATGAGCAATTTCTCCTTTTGCCATTATATGTTCTATTCTATTCAATATTTGAACTTTCAGTCAGATTTGTGGTATGTGGGAAAGGGTTTAATATTCACTATCAGACTGATTAATAATTTACTTAATCCTTTCCCACATTTAACAAATCTACAGCAGATGACTTTAAAGGCATCTAGTCAAGAATATTGAAAATCAGTATAAATGAGAGATTAGAGAATAAAAATGAAAATATAATGGCAAAAGGAGAAATTGCGGATCAGATTCAATAACCCCTTTAGCAACAATCTTGCAAAAAATCGTCTGAGCAGAAGCATCGGAATGCGCCTGCAAGTGGGAAAATGTTAAAACCTATTCAACTGTATCCATTGGTTGTACCGATTTTTATACCGATTTCCTACTAAACCATAGTAGGCTTGGCAAATCTAGAAGAGTAGGTATGTTGGTAAAAATGTTGGTTACAATGTTAGGCAGTCCAATTTTGTAATTTGTCTTTGGGATGTTTAATTTACCACTTTTTGTTAGAATAAAGTGTATATACTAGATAATTCATTGACATGCACTGATTCAGGCTAATTCATTGGCATGCACTGATTCAGGCTAATTCATTGACATGCACGATGAATGATTTAGTATTTCGACTTGAAATAATTGCTGAAAGCTTTTGTCATTACATTTGTTTTAGCATGCTCTTAATGGAAAAAGTTGTGATGCATTATACATATATTTCTGTTTGATTTTAGTTTGGTCGGCAGCTGAAGCAAAAATAACTAATTATCTATAGATGCATCTCTTACCATTGGCGCCATGTTATTGTTTTGGATCAGATATGTTTGCATGCCTTTCAAAGAAGAAGATGGAAGGTCATTTGAACATTGACAATTTGACAATAGTTTCCATATCTTTGGTATTTCCATCTTTTTTTTGGTTAGAATTTATAACATTATTGTAAGATAAAACATATATTTACCTCTAGATAAGTTTTCAGGAATATAATTACTCATAGTTCAAATTGAACATGAGCATGCTGAAGCAATTTGGTATAGTTTTGTTCATTAAATACTGATAAAGACTGTCACTTTATTTTCTCTTTGTTTATTATATATAGTTTATGCATGGTAATAGTGTTGTTTTAGAAATGCATGTAAATGCTAGAAATAATTTGTTATTGCTAGTCTATTTCTAATCTATAGAGTTTTTGTTGTTTGTATTTGAGTTATTTTGTTTAAAGTTTTGCTTGCTGTAAGCTTGAAAGTTAAGTTTGATGGTTTTATTATAACATACAGTGAGATTCGATGCTATTTTATGATTTAACATGAAAGTACCATGCCCTTTTTGTTCAGAATGATTTCAACATGTTTGAAAGATTTAACTTGGAACTTTTATAATACAATTGTACAAATAACTTGTTGAATGCATCATGGAAACCTTTTCCAGCCAGCCATGATGGATGAATAATAGATGAAAGTAGTGAACATTTATTGCCTTTTTCTTTGATTTGTTATAACTGAACATCATGTTTAACCCTATCCCACATACAAACAATTTCTGACACCTCTACAGTAGACGACTTTTGAAAACATTGACAAAATGAGAAATTTCTCAAAACTAGCAATTTTTCCTTTTGTCACAACATTTTCAACTCTTCAATAATCAAGCTTTCATTTGTAGAGATTGTCAATATTTTTGTCCAGATGTTTTCAAATTCATCTACTGCAGATTTGTTGTATGTGGGAAAAGGTTTAAACAATGTCCATGCATGCACCCATCCCAAACCCTCCTCATACACACATATTTTAATTTTAGCTCAGGGAAATCCCGCCTCAGTATATTTATAACATGTGCATATCAAGATCTGACTGCACATCGGATTCCATGCTATCTGATTCAAGTTAACAATGTTTGTTACAAACAGTTCTTAATACTTCATGTATCTTCTTGGCAAACAGTGCAGATTCAGGTCAAATTCCACAGATACGCTGATTGAACTGGATCTATACTGACTGCAAATGCAGTATGATCAATTTATAGAACAAGATTTATTGAAAAGATGTGAAATCAACATTTCTAAACTATTTTCTCAGCAAGACCTGTAGGATTGTCTTTGTTTCAGTATGAACTGCATTAAACATTGTGGCAAAAGGAGAAATTGCTCATTTGGAGCAATTTTTTCTTTAGTCACATTGTTTTCAAAAGTCATCTGGTGAAGTTACCAGAATGCATCTGAATTTCCGAAAGATTAAACCCTTTCCCACCAGTTGACACATCTGCAGTATAAGATTTTTGAAAACACTTTGGTAAAAAGAGAAATTTCACAATGTTTTCATTTCAATTCAATACTTATACTTCCATTTACAGAGATTTTTCATAATTTGCATTAGATGTTTTAAATCCTTTCGGTGGTTACAACAAATCTGCAGCAGATGACTTTGAAAACATTTATGTCAAAATATGGAAATTCTCTGTAATTTAAAATATATTTATTGACAAGAGTTGAAACACTGTGGCCTAGGGAGAAATTGCTCATTATGAGCAATTTCTCTTTATGCAACAATGTTTTCAACAAATTTCTGCATCAGAAAGCGTCTGTATGTGGGAAAAGGTTAAAGTCATCAGCTGCAGATTTGTTGTATTTAGAAAAAGGATAATAGACCCCTCTGCTTACAATACATCTGCAGAAAAATGTAACATTATAATTATTAAAGAAAAGTAGGAGCACAGAGTTTTTTTTGATAGTTTTGTAGCCAATTCTTCCTTGCCGCTATGATTTCCACTTTCACAAATATTCTATAAAATGTTAACCTGATTATACATTTTTATTTATTGTCAATTTAAATAAAAAAAATAAGGGAATGCTAAAACATTTAAAAATGGAAAAGGTACTGGTCATTTTGATAAAACCATTTTTGAGTATCGGAGAAATTGCTCATTATGAGTATGTTGAGAATGTTCTCCTTTTCCCAACAATGTTTTTTTAAAGACATCAGCTGCAGAGGTTTTGAAAATGTGTCTGTATCAGGGAGAGTGTTAACCCTTTCCCTCATAGACGCTTTCCGACACCTCTGCAGCATGCAGCAGACGGCTTTTTGAAAACATAGTGACAAAAGAAGAAATTGCACAAAACGTGCAATTTCTCCTTTTGCCACAATGTTTTTCCACATTTTGTCATAGGTTATCCATTCAATTATGGAGATTTTTCTATTTTTTGAAAAAATACTTTCAACGTCGTCTGCTGCAGAATTGTCGTATGGGGAGAGTGTTAACCTTTCCTTGATTCAATCATATAGATCTACCTTTCCATTTTACAACCATAATGTCACACACTAGTAATAAATATGTGCTCTACCAAGAAGTATAGTCACACCATTTTGCGAACAAAAAACATTGCGCATCATGAGCTATGACAGTGCTATAAACTTGTACCTTATGTAGACAACTTTTGGCACCTTAAATTGCGGCAGAATAATGTATCGGGGGGGGGAAAAAGGATTAACCCTTTCCCTCATATAGACGCTTTTTGAAAACATAGTGACAAAAGAAGAAATTGCTCAAAACGAGCAATTTCTCCTTTTGTCAAAATGTTTTCCACTTTTAGTCATAGGTTATCCATTCAATTATAAAGATTTTCTATTTTTTGACAAAATATGTTCAAAGTCGTCTGCTCCAGAAGTGTGGAATGAGGGAAAGGGTTAACCCAATCCCACTGCAGCAAACAACATTGTAAACATATAGGGAAAAATATTGAAAATCTTGATAAGTAAGAGTATAAATATTGAATAGATTTGAAAAGATCGTGGCTAAAGGAAATATTGCTATATTAAAAGCAATTTCTCCTTTAGTGACAATGATTTCAACAGTCATCTGCTACAGTGGGGTCACAGACTGTTTGTATGTGGTAAAGGGTTAAGTTTACCTCGTCTACATGTAGGAAATGTTAAAATATACATCAATTTCTAAAAAAAACAATTGATTATCAATATTGATTATTATACCCCGTTTGAAGAAGAGGGGGTATATAGGAGTCACTGTGTCTGGTAGTCTGTCTGTCTGTCTGTCTGTCTGCCTGTCTGTCTGTCTCTGTCTCTGTCTGTCTGTCGGTCGACCGGCTGGAAGCCATATTTTGTCCGGCCTATTTCTTACAAACCACTGGGTGCAATTCAATAAAAATTTACATGAAGCTTCTATACCAAGAGATGTGCATATCCTAAAGGGGTTACAATTGCATGTTATTTTACAGAGTTATGGCCCTTTTACTTATTAAGTTATGGTGTAGGTCAAGGTGCTGTTTAGGGGGTATTTATCATCTTCAGTGATAGTTCTAGTTCAATCAGTTTCTATAGGTGCAGAGAAAGATTGGACTTGTTATGATTAACATGATTATCTTTATGCTTAATTCTGTAGAATGATACTTGATTAATTATCTTTCATGAACTAATTACCTCCCTTTGTACTAATTGTTCCCTTTTATTCACCTTGCTCTCCTTACTTTAACAGGCTATGGATACTAACGATACCCGGGTTAACACTATGCACTCGGCTTTTGACAATGAGCGACGTGCAATGGAAGACATGATGGTGTCTGTTAAAGCCCAGGTAATATACTAAGTGTGTTTACCCATTTCCAACATATGACAAATCTGCACCAGAAGACTGAAAATGTATACATTAAATTAAGAAAAAATCTATGTAAACGAGAGATCAATTATTGAATAGACTTAAAAACATTATGGCAAAAGGAGAAATTGCTCATTATGAGCAATTTATCTTTTTGCCACAATGTTTTCAAAAGTCATCGGTTGCAGAGGCGTCAGAAAGCATTTACATGTGGGAAATGGTTAACCCTTTCCCTCATATAGACGCTTTCTGACGCCTCTGCAGCAGACGCTATTTGAAAACATAGTGACAAAAGAAGAAATTGCACAAAACATGCAATTTCTCCTTTTGACACAATGTTTACCACTTTTAGTCATAGGTTATCCATTCAGTTTTTCTATTTTTTGACAAAATATGTTCAAAGTCGTCTGCTGCAAAATTGTCGTATGAGGGAAGGGTCAAGTTCTTGATGTTTCCACGGTTTGATCCCACTGATGGGTTAGCTACATTTGTACATACACATTGACTAACGTCACAGGAAAACTGTCTCTTGGGGAATTTGTGTCCGGTGAAGATCCAAGACTGCCTTGTTCCTCCGACCAGGGTCTTGACAATTTGATATTTTTATATCTTGTTGAACATTGATTATGGAATCATTTTGTGAAAAGTTACGACTGCAAAAAGACAAATGTGCAAACTGATTATAATCACTATTGATTTTTAACCCTTTCCCTCATACGACAATCCTCAGCAGTAGACGACTTTGAACATACTTTGTCAAAAAATAGAAAATCTCTATAATTGAATCGATAACGGTAAACCTATGACAAAAAGTGGAAAACATTGTGGCAAAAGGAGAAATTGCACGTTTTGTGCAATTTCTTCTTTTGTCACTATGTTTTCATAAAAACCGTCTGCTGCAGAGGCATCAGAAAGCATCTATATGAGGGAAAGGGTTAAAACGTGAAAGTCTTTTTTCACACAACTTGGCTCATATAATTATAGTATAGGAACTCTTTTTATCTTTTTAAATCAGCCAGTGATATTTCCAATCATCTTCAATCTGAGACAGAGAAAAAAGGGCCTGTATTAAACATACTTAGTTTAAGAACATTTTGTATTTCAAAGAAATAGAAATAATCAATATGACCATACCATTTTTTTGCATCATGAAAAGAATCGATCTTGAAACACTCAATGATAAATATCTAGTTGATAGTGAAACATGAAAGAAAGTTCATTTAAGAATAGCTGGATGAGCAATGTACATGTAAACGCATATCTTTCTCTGTATTAATCTTATAGGCATCCAAACCAATGCTATACTATGTATATTCTAATCCCATTCCCACAGGCAGACTCGTTTTGATGTATCTGCAGCAGACAATTTTGAAAGTATTGTGACAAAAAAAGAAATTCTCTGTAGACCAATATGTTTTCAACTTGATCAATACATGTAATTATGTTTGTCTGTATAAAGTGGTACTTCTTTATTCATCTTAACCCTTTCCCACATTCAACAAATCTGCAGCAGAATACTTTGACATAAATAGACAAAAATATTGAAAATATCATTATGAGCAATTTATCCTTTGGCGACAATGTTTTCAAAAGTCGACTGCCGCAATGGTGACAGTAAGCGTCTGTATCAGGGAAAGGGTTATTTAAGGACACTTTTGGCAAAAACAATTTTCACAGGTGAATATTATTGGAGCCAGTATTGTATCTGACATTGGAAACTGCATGACACTGGCAGAAAACTGTGATAAAACATCCCATTATTAATTCTTTCCTTGATACAGAGAATTGTTCTCCTAAGTCTTTAATTCTGTCATAGAACAAAACAGCAGAGGATGACTTAGAATCCATGTAGGAAAAACTATTGAAAACTTCTATAAATGAAAGTTTGATTTTAAATCGGAGTTGAAAGCGATGTGGCTAAACGAGGAATTGTTTAGGATAAGCAATTTCTTTTTTTTGCAAAACTGGTTTCAAATGTCATCAGTTCTGCTGTATATGCGTCAAAAAGCATCTATGGGGAAAGATTTAAAAATCTTCTTGACTAATTGACAAGCGAAGTCAATCAAGAATTAAACTACACTGATGCGTAAGTTAATCTGGATTAACATTGATAGCAAAATGAATGCTCTGTAGTTGTTTTTTATAAAGACTCAAATAGCCCTTTTAATTAAAGGTTGGGAATAGAAATTTACCTGGATTAATAGCAAGCAGGTGTTTTGATGTTTGTAGCATTGTGTATGTAATTCCTATATATCCATTTCAGTCTGTGGCATGGTTTTTTCATTAATTATATATCCCAACCCCTCATATAGAAGCTTTCTGACGCCTCTGCAGCAGATGACTTTTGAAAACATTTTGACAGAAGGAGAAATTTTTCCTTTTGTCAAAATGTTTTCTATTCTATTCAATATTGTATCTTTATTCAAGAGAGATTTTCCATATATTTGCTTAGATGATTTCAAAGTCTTCTGCAGCAGATTTGTAGTATGTGGGAAAGGGTTAACCCTTTCCCTCATATAGACGCTTTCTGACGCCTCTGCAGCAGACAGCTTTTTAAAAACATAGTGACAAAAGAAGAAATTGCTCAAAACAAGCAATTTCTCCTTTTGCCACAATGTTTTCTACTTTAAGTCATAGGTTATTCATTCAATTAAAGAGATTTTCCACTTTTTGACAAAATATGTTTAAAGTCGTCTGCTGCAGAATTGTCGTATGGGGGAAAGGGTTCAAGTAGAATATTTCTTGATTATATTAGCCTGATCCTGATCTTTGAACATAATTATATATTACTCGAATGTCACATTGATTCATATCTACTCGATCTGTTCTGGCTCTACACTGCTTGCAAGTGCCTTGAGATTGGACTTATTTTTTTCCTTGAGCTCCCCTTGTTTATCAGGACCAGGTTAACAATGTCTAGTACCCCTTTTCCACATACGACATTGAAAATGTCTAGACAAAAATATGATACATCTCTCTGAATAAAAGCATAATTATTTAACAGAGTTGAAAACATTATGGCATATGGAGAAATTGCTCATGATGAGCAATTTCTCATTTTCTCACAATTATTTCAAAAGTCGTCTGCTGCAGACACATCCAATGTTGGAAAGGAAATTCACACAATTTCACATTTAATGTTAAGCAACAATTCTTCAGCAGATGCCTTTGAAAACATCTCAGCAATAATATGGAATATCGATATAAATGAATATATTATTATTGAATAGAGTTGAAAACATTGCAACAAAAGGAGATATTGCTCATTATGAGCAATTTTTCAAATGTCAACTGTTGCAAATGCGTCTGTATGTGAGAAAGGGTAAAGCCAAAGTTCCTGTCCTTGTTACCTAAATTAGTATAAATTGTGTATAAATTCCCATCTGATGGTTTTAATGGTGTGTCATGGGTGAAATTAAAGGTTATTTTCCATCTGTAACTAAACACATGTAGCTAGAACACATGAAGTTACAACTCCAAGATGAAGCGGAAGAGAAGGAGCGTGTTCAACAAAAGAACGTTCAGCTCGAAACCGAGCTTAAGACTATCCAGAAGCTCGAAAAGTCTGTGCAAAAAATTTATCGCAGTAAACGCAAATTAGAAAAAGAGTTTGTGACATACAAGGTATTTTTTGTGAGGGGCTGGACTGTTTGTATGGATTGTGTTAACTGCACTGGTTATTCACTGTTTTATTTTGTTCTGGAATGTTGTAAGTTACTCTGCCTTGCCATAAACAATATTTTTACTTTCCGAGGAAATTTCAAGGAAGTATACAGTTGCCATGTTATATTTGTTGGCGACACATTGTATGTATTCCTTCGATCTACCCTGTGAAATGTTGTAGATAGTCACACACAATTAAGCGACAAGGCTTTACAAACCTTCAAACGGCATGCAATGTTTTGATCACTTTCATTTTTTATAGCCTTTCTAGCTAAGCCTAGTTATTGTATTAACCCTTTCCCTCATACGACAATTCTGCAGCAGAGGACTTTGCATATATTTTGTCAAAAAATAGAAAATCTCTATAATTGAATGGATAACCTATGATTAAAAGTGGAAAACATTGTGTCAAAAGGAGAAATTGCTCGTTTTGAGCAATTTCTTCTTTTGTCACTATGTTTTCAAAAAGCTGTCTGCTGCATAGACGTCAGAAAGTGTCTATATGAGGGAAAGGGTTAATTGACCATATTATGTGTTGCTTTTGTTAAACAGGATATGAATATGAGAAAAGTTATATGTTCCTGACAGTAAAGGCATTTTTCTGTTCTGTTTTCTAACATTACATTGATTTGTTACCTGATTTGTTTGTCTTTTTTTATATCAAACTTGGAAGAAATCTGAAGAAAAAATGCAAAATATGAGGAAAAAATATTCATGTACAGCTGTGTTATCATTTTCATACAGTGGAAAACAGTGTGGAATAAGTTAGACAACATGGGCCTTTTCCCCAAAACGTGCAATTTCTCCTTTTGCCACAATGTTTTCCACTTTTTGTTATAGGTTATCAATTCAATTATGGAGATTTTCTATGTTTTGACAAAATACGTTCAAAGTCGTCTGCTGCAGAATTGTCGTATGAGGGAAAGGGTCAAAGAAGAATGAGCATTTTCTTGCAAAATGTAATTGACATTTTCACATAACAACAAATCTGTTTAAAAATGACTTAAAACACTGTGGCAAAAGGTTGGAATTTCTCATAATGAGCAATAATTGTTTCTCTTTTTGCTACAATGTAAAAAAATAAAAGAAATGGTTGCAGATGCAGTGCATCTGGGAAAGGTGGGTTTCTTACTTACAAATACATGTTATTTAACCCTTTCCCTCATACGACAATTCTGCAGCAGACGACTTTGAACGTATTTTGTCAAAACATAGAAAATCTCCATAATTGAATGGATATTATTGCATAAAATCTATGTTTTACGCCCGCTTAAGGGATACAGAAACATTGCAAAAACCGGGCGTAAACGGCGAGAAAACGTGTATAAACAAAGCGATTCTCGCGCGTACGTGCCGTTTCAGACCGGTTAGATGTTTTACATATGCATTACCCGGGCACCGTTAGTAAACAAAACATGGACGCTCCATCTCCCCTAGAATAGGAGCAATTGTTGGGTTAACAATAACATCGGCTTCTTTAACTCGATAATCGGTAACATGCAATAGACTCACAGTTAAAGAGCATAACATAATCCAAAACCATTCGAGTCAGTGATGGCAACCTTGATGTAGGACCGGTTCGTGGATATATAAAACATAACTTGTTTATTTTATGACGTCACATGTGTCAATCCTTATCGCGTCATGTTTATCGGCGGTTATCGTACAACTGAACGTTACAGCGGACTATATGTTGGATGTTTGCTCTTATTTTATGCAATAATAGCGAAAATACACATTTTCTCGGGCGTGAACATCTGCGGACGCCCTTAAAATGTGTTTATGCCCTCGTGCTTCGCACTCGGGCGTAAACACATTTTGCGGGCGTCCGCAGATGTTCACGCCCGAGAAAATGTGTATTATCCCTATAACCTATGACAAAAAGTGGAAAACATGGTGGCAAAAAGAGAAATTGCACGTTTTGTGCAATTTCTTCTTTTGTCACTATGTTTTCAAAAAACCGTCTGCTGCAGAGGCGTTAGAAAGCGTCTATATGAGGGAAAGGGTTAAGGAAAAAACCCACCTCAAAGTTATTCTAGAAAATATGCATTTCTATGATGCGCATGTTGGGCATGGGTAGTGGTTCCACAGGTATTTTTGTTCATACACTCACATAAACTGGTTTTGTGCTTACCCTTTCCCACGGAAGACTTTTGAATACATCTAGACAAAATTATTGCAAATCTCTATAAACGAATGTGTAACTATTGAAAAGTCGAAATTAGTGTGGCTAAAGGAGAAATTGCTTAATATGAGCAATTTCTTCTTTTGGCACAATGTTATCAAAAGTGATCTGCTACAGAGGCGTCTGAAAGTGTATTTTTGTGGGAAAGGGCATGCAATGGTTGTTGTTTGTTCATGTTACATGCCATTTGTTGTATTTAAAACTTAAAAAAATACGTTTATATACCGGTATATACTGGATTTGTTTGTTTTGAACTGAAACAATTACGTCAATATATAGTCATAGATTATTTTAATTTTAAACTCACCTGAGCATAATCTTTGCAAGGTGAGCTATTGTGATCAGCCTGTGACTGTCGTCAATACCCTTGCTAACATTCTAGATGCAACATATTTAGCGTGTCTGTTTTTTAAGAAGAAAATTCAGGCTATTATGATACCCGTGGTCTTTGCGTCTACGTAGCCCCAAAACTTGAACCTAAGCTTACCTCTTAACCCTTTCCCTCATATAGACGCTTTCTGACGCCTCTGCAGCAGACGGATTTTTGAAAACATAGTGACAGAAGAAGAAATTGCACAAAACGTGCAATTTCTCCTTTTGCCACAATGTTTTCCACTTTTTATCATAGGTTATCCATTCAATTATGGAGATTTTCTATGTTTTGACAAAATACGTTCAAAGTCGTCTGCTGCCGAATTGTCGTATGAGGGAAAGGGTTAATTAAAAAATCTTTCAACATTTTGATCAAATCTTGACAAAGCTTTAAGCTAGATCATAAGCTTAGTTACTAAATCAAATTTAGGTGAACACTTCTGAACATTCAAATATGGGTCATATTTAGTCAAAAATCGGGTCACTAAGCCAACTTTAAGAAAAATCTTGTGAACAATGTAGAAGTCTCATGTTTGTCTTATTTATCAAATGACTTCTTTAAGTATTATTCATGGTACTCACATGAGCGCTTCAGGGCCACCATGGTCCTCTTGTTTTACTCAGGTGAGCAATACAGGGTATGGCCCTTTTGTTTTTAAACTTGACATATTTCATTGAAGCAATCAACACATTTTAGCTTGTCTGTTTTTTATAAGAAAATAGTTGGGGTATTGTGATACCCTTGGCGCCGTCTGCGTTGTCCAAAAACTTTAACCTTAACTTATAACTCAAAAACTGTTCATCATTATCAAATGAAACCTGGTACACAAGTCATGTTTCTAGGAACAATATGCATGTCTAAACCAAGTCACATAACTCTGGCTTTAAAAATTATTCAGTGATGCCCCTTTTTCAACTTAGAAAAAAGCACACGAGCGTTGGCGTTTTCTTGCGGCACTCTTGTTTATAAATATATAGTCATACTGAAGTTACATTTTAAAGAATTATTAGCATGAAAGCATTTTGTGAAGCAAGATATGTAAGAAAAATTGTTATACAGCTTAAGTCAACACCTGTCAATTTGTGATAACGTCATGCCCTTGAATTGAAGAAGAGGGAGAGGGGCTACCAATTCATGATTTATAGCATGGTTTATGCTCTTTCTGTGATTTCAGACAAGTTTGATCAATACTTTTAAGCAAACCATTTGTTTTCAAGTCTTAACTCTTTCCCACATACAACAAATTTACACCAGACGACTTTGACAACTTCTTGGCAAAAATATGGAAAATCTCAATAACTGCAGGTATAATTGCTGATAAAAATTAAAAACATTGGGGAAAATAGAGAAATTGCTCTCTTTGAACAATTTCTACTTTTGTCACATTGTTTTCAATAGTCTTCTGCTGCAAAGGCATTAGAAAGCGTCTGTATGAGGGAAAGGGTTAAATGAGAGAGGCAACTAGAACAATTACTAAGGCTTTGTGCGTACCTACAGACCGGTGTTTCATCAGCAGGACTTTATGTTTCAGAACAATGTAGAAACTGGGTATACAGACAAGGCATCCGTAGAGGGGATGAAGAGAGATGTTGAGGCAAGATACAGATTGGAGTTGAATCGTAAACTCGATGAGGTGAATAACTACTTGGAGGAACAAGCTAGAACAAGAAACAGACTGGACACATCCCGCGATGATCAGGAAAGCAAACTTAGAAGTGATAAAAAGAAACTTGAGGTTAGTAGAAGTAAAAAGTATGGTATTGGTCAAAACTGGGTCAATTGGTGAAAAAAACTAGGTCATTATGTCGAATTTTAGAAAGTTTTATTTATTCTGTAGATGCCACACTTTTCATCTAAATTTCATGAAATCCTTTCAGAAATTGTATATTTATTGACTTGGTCGAGTTTGAAACTGGCACACTAAGGCTCAAAACCTGGGTCAATTGGTCAAATCTTTAAAACACCATGTCAACTTTTTATGTTAGTAGCTGGCATTACCAAGGTGGTGATGTGATAGCTTTCTTCTAGAGACCTCTTTTCTGGCAGGCGATCTCAATTCAAAGAAATAATTTGTTCTATATTCAGGAAGAAGTAACAGACCTTAGAATACGATATGAACAATCAGCTGCTAAACTCGAATCCAAAGAAGCAGAGGCCAGACGATTCCGTGACTTGTATGAGAGTGAAACGCAGTGGAGAATGCGACTCAGTGAACAGTTATGCAGATCCACAGATAAAGCTTTTTCCTTCAAAAACAAGTTAGTGTATGTAGACTGATGATTATAGGCATGCAGTTACTACAGATTCTGTTTATTTCTTTTATATATAGCTCACTGACTTATTGTGATTGCCTTTCGTTTGTCAACCATAGTCAAGAATTTGCATGTGAACACTCTAGAGGCCAGTTTTTTCAATCAAACTCCATGAAACTTATTTAGTTTATTCATTTTAAAAGAATCTGGACCAGGTTTGTTTAAGTGTCATACTGGGTCAAACCTGGGTCACTAGGCCATAATTAATGTGAGGTTTGCATTTAATTTGAGCATGTTCAAACTTCATCTGAGTGAGAACATTGAAAACCACTTTTAAAAACTCTTATTGTATCAGTTGAGCGATATAGCAATCAGTGTCCTCTTGTTTTATTTATTCATCCCTTTTGACATGTGTGGCTAATTAAGAGTCAAACTAGTACATGTACTGCTTGACAAAAATTTCCTCCAATACATGTACTTTCATAACCACATTGCACACTATTAACCCTTTCCCACATACAACAATTCTGCAGCAGACGACTTTGAACGTATTTTGTCAAAACATAGAAAATCTCCATAATTGAATGGATAACCTATGACAAAAAGTGGAAAACATTGTGGCAAAAGGAGAAATTGCACGTTTTGTGCAAATTTCTTCTTTTGTCACTATGTTTTCAAATAGCCGTCTGCTGCAGAGGCGTCAGAAAGCGTCTATATGAGGGAAAGGGTTAAGTAAGGTTAGATCCTGTGGTGATGGCTCATACATGCAAGCTTATCTAGAGGAGAGAGCAAATTCTTTTTCTGTTGAGCTGTGATTTTATTCTTTCTTTTTGTGTAAGGTGTCTTGTTTCTAAGCAAACCTTGATGCTCTTCACTTTCTGTTTGCATGAGTTTTACGTATTTTGTAGTCATACAAGGGTTGTGTATTACTAAGATGGAAGATTATTACATTCTAGTACATTGCCAAGAACTCGGGTATAGATTTACAATAATTGCTGACTATATATGATACATGTTTTTAACCCTTTCCCTCATATAGACGCTTTCTGATGTCTCTGCAGCAGACAGCTTTTTGAAAACAGTGACAAAAGAAGAAATTTCACAAAACGTGCAATTTCTACTTTTGCCACAATGTTTTCCACTTTTTGTCATAGGTTATCCATTCAATTATGGAGATTTTCTATGTTTTGACAAAATACGTTCAAAGTCGTCTGCTGCAGAATTGTCGTATGAGGGAAAGGGAAATTTTCATGCAGATTGGTAAAACTGATTTGGTTAGTGCTTAATGTAATGTGCAAGCCTCATTCAAGTTTTTATTAAAGTTTATTTCTTGTTTTGATGTGCTTAATTAAAGTAATCTAGATATAGCTTACCCTTTCCCACATAAAACACATCTGCAATGGACAACTTTGAAAACAATTAGGCCAAAATATGGAAAACTCTATATATGAAAGAATAATTATTGAATCAATATGAAAACATCTTGACAAAAGGAGAAAATTGCTTCTAAGCTATTTCTTATTTTGTCACATTTTTTTCAAAAGTTAACGGCTACAGAAGCATTGACATTAGGGCATGGGGGGTTAGTTCCATATGTACCAGTTACTAATAACGTACCACATTTATACTTTTCAGTGCAGAGAGACAAAGAAGTCGTATGTACGGCAGTCTGACAAACCTCACCATGAACTCCATGAATGGTCACGCCATAGATCTAAGCAGAATTAATGGCTCTCTTGCAGAGGATGCTTTAGGAAACAAACTGAGAGCGGAATTAGACAGAAGTATAGCCAAACATTTAGAGGCAGGTTAGTACACAAACAGGAATAGCCTGAAAGTATGAATATAATGGCTAGTGTGAGATTGTCCTAGATAAAATTTATCACAAAGACGAAATGACAGATGTTCATTTTTCCACACTCCGACATGACAACATATCAGCATATTTCTACGTCTATATAGTTTTCCTTTTATTAAATACCTATTTAAACTTTTCTTAACGAAAAAAGACAAATTGTACAAATTTAAATGTTTTCAATAATGAAATGGCACATTTTTCACATTAAATAAAGTTTATGAATGTGCGACATATTTCAATGACTCAATATTACCATATTTTGTATTGTATTTGTTCTAGTCAAATATGGAACAATTGCGCATGACATTTTTTATGTATTTGTGACAGTAAAAGGTGCAAGTATTTAATAAAATAGTATACCAGGATGATACAAATCAAATTTGAGAAAGGATTTTGCTTCTCTTGCAAAACGGTAGTCACAGGTTACGTACTGTTTTCTGCTTCATTTTGCAATTTTATTGTGTCACCTGCGTAGTATGGTAGGCACTTAGGGATTACTTTTTTTTTTGTCCGGCGTATGTCTCTGTCGTCACGTTTTTAAATAACTTTTTTTCTACTCAAAGGATTACATTGAAACTTCTGACAAATGTTTATATCAATGTGTGTGATGGGTTCACAAAAGGGGTATAATCCAAATATTTTTTATATCAGAGTTATTGCCCCTTTTCTGTCAAAAATTAAAATTTTCTGACAAGGCCCCGGGCAGGTGACACACGTGCTCGGGGAAGCACTCCATTCTAGTTTGTCTCAATATTACGTTCATTGCTGCAGATCTTTTTAGTTGTGTAAGAAAGAGAAATCTATAGATCTGTAGGTGCAGTAAATATGAAACGACTGAATAAAGAAATCTTGTATTTGTTTTTGTTACAGCTCCACATGACCAGATGCACCCATTAGTTCGGGGAGACGATTCAGCATTAACTTCATCCAATTTTGCAAAAGCAAACTCCGATTATATTGAACTGTTAAAACGAAAATACTGTGTATAACATTTGCCAAGTCAGCTTTTAAAGTCATCCGTCCATCATCATTTTTTTAGATTTTAGATATTTTGTATATAAGTGTATAAATGACTAGAAACTATCCGTTACTCGAATGTAGGATACTTGATTTAAATAAAATTAGTTTCAATGAGATTTCGTAGTTGTTTTTTGTGTCACCTGCGTAGCATGGTAGGCACGTAGGGATTACTTTTTTTTTTGTTCGGCGTCTGCCGTCTGTCGTCACACTTTTTCGTCACGTTTTCAAATAACTTTTTTTCTACTCAAAGGATTGGATTGAAACATTTGACAAATGTTTATATCAATCTTTGTGAGGGTTCACAAAAGGGGGATAATCCAAATATTTTTATATCGGAGTTATTGCCCCTTTTCTGTCAAAAATTAAAATTTTCTGACAAGGCGCCGGCAGGCGACACACGTGCTCCGGGGAGCACTCCATTCTAGTTAATATTTAACCCTTTCCCACATACAAAAATTCTGCAGCAGAAGACCAAAAGCATTGAGATAAAAACTCTCTATGAATGAAAGTTTTAGTATTGAATACAGTTGAAAATGTGGCAGAGGCTGAAATTGCTCATTGTGAGCAATTCTACCTTTTGCCAGTTTTCAGAAGTCTGCTGTAGATAAATGAAAATGTGGGAAAGGGTTAATTAAAGTGACATCTTATTTATAGGGTATTATTAATGAGTTTAAGAGACTAGTACTTACTTTGTGAATTATCAAATGTGTACTTAATTTTCCGACCTTGATACAATTGACACTTGATGCTGAAACAAAATTGACCTTTGAAAACATGCTTGGAATAAAGAATTAAAGCTCAAAAATAGCATCTTTTTCCTTTTCCCAAAATGTCTTTAATCCAAAGTTTACATAATTTACTCTTACCTTAATACAATCGCAATTAAGAAAAAGATGACCTTTGAAAACATTATTGGGGAAAAAAGAAAAAATTCTCATAATTAGCAATTTTATCATTAATGTGTTCCAAATTGGTATCAAAATTGTAATTTTTATCTTCAAGATATTGAATTTAATCATTAAATAGATTTTAAGAAAGCAATCAAATAGAAAAATGTTGTCTGGGAAATTGTTTTTTTTAGTGAAGCTATATCTTAACCCTTTCCCTCATATAAACGCTTTCTGACGCCTCAGCAGCAGACGGCTTTTTAAAAACATAGTGACAAAAAGAGCAATTTCTCCTATTGCCACAATGTTTTCCACTTTTAGTCATAGGTTATCCATTCAATTATAGAGATTTTCTACTTTTTGAAAAAATATGTTCAAAGTCGTCTGCTGCAGAATTGTCGCATGAGGGAAAGGGTTAATAATGACTTATTGGGTAAGGTCTGTATGGTCACTAAGAGAAGGAATAGATGGTAGTGAGACACAGATTCTCAAGGTTTGGAGACTGGAATCACTCTTTGGCAATGTTGAATTCAAGCTGTCAGTTATTTTTAGAGGTTGTCTGCTGTAAAGGTAACAACAAAAGCCTCAAACATTGTCCTTAGTTAAGAAAGGGATAAACATATTTGGACACATCTGCAGCATATATGAATGTTTGTAAAATACAAATTGCTCATACCGAGTAATTTCTCTGTTTGCCGTTTCATTTTCTTCTTTAGCCTCAAAAATATGAATGTATGTTTTGACCCTTTGCCATATATATACAAACGTTTTCTGATACCTCTGCAGCAGACGATTTTTGAAAACATCATGGCAAAAGAAGAAATATCTCACAATGAGCTATTTCTCCTTTTGCCACAATGTTTTCAACTCTTTCAATGAATATTTGTGTTAATTCAATGAGGTAAATGTTTTGAAGTTGTTTACTGCATGTGTTAGATGTGGGAAAGGGTTAACCCTTTCCCTCATATAGACGCTTTCTGACGCCTCTGCAGCAGACGGCTTTTTGAAAACATAGTGACAAAAGAAGAAATTGCACTAAACGTGCAATTTCTCCTTTTGCCACAATGTTTTCCACTTTTTGTCATAGGTTATCCATTCAATTATGGAGATTTTCTATTTTTTGACAACATACATTCAAAGTCGTCTGCTGCAGAATTGTTGTATGAGGGAAAGGGTTAAGGTTAATAGTTGTCACTTTATAGATTCAATGTAAGATATGAAACTGTAATTGAACAGTCTTCACTTGTCCTTCTCTTCCCGAACTTTCGATTTCGTTTCGATGATCATCACAATTTTCAATAAGTCGATATTATGCAATAAGCTTTTCAGAGAACTTGTAAGATTTCTAGAGGGTATCAGACAAGAGTTTGATCTAAAAATATGTGTCAAAGAGCTTTTCAGATTCAATATAAAGATTTCTTGAGATCGTGAGACAAGAGTTTGATCTAAATTTTGGTCTGTATTAGACCCTTGTTTGCAATAGGAATTCTCTCGAGAATGTCCGACAAGAGTTTGTTGTAAATTTGGGTCATAAGACTCGTAACCATGACTTTAAAAATAGAAATGATGACATCCCTCCTTGGTGCTAAGGTTTATAGGGGAAGTATAAATCTGAAGTAACTAAGGAAATGTCATATGATATATATATACATGTATAACTAAAATACAGCTGAAAGTGGGATAAAACCCCTTTCAAACAAAATAATCTCAGGGTGAAATATTGCTAGTGAATTACATTGTGGATTTTATGTGTGAGCCTGAACTCATTGTGAGCAATGAGCTCTGCTTTTGTCACATAATTTTCAAAAGTAGTCCACCTCAGAACGCATCTGAATGTTGGAATGCATTAACCCTTTTGCGACTTTTGAAAACATTGTGGCAAAAGGAGAAATTGCTCATAATGAGCAACTTCCCTAATTGTCACAATGTTTTCAACTCTATTCAAAAATCATATTTTTATTTAACTAGATTTTTCATGTTTTTGCTAATATGTTTTCAAAGTAGTCTGCTGCAGAGGATTAAATTAATAGATTTCGATTCTTCAGACAGTATGAATTTTCGTCAAATTATATGGCTACTTTAGAAGTGATTAGAACAAAAATATGAACAATGTAGACCATGATCATTTGTATAACATCATTACGGTCTGATCTTTGTCAACTGGGATCACACAATGTTAACTAAAATTGCATAAAGCAAGGGAAAATGTAAATACTTTAAATGTCCACAATTAAAGGTATATTTCTGAACCATTGCATGTCAAAGGTCATAATTACTTCTCTTACTCCATGTAAAATTTGACCTTTGATATGCAGGGGTCAGAAATTTACCTTCATGTGTACCTGATATGGGTTTGTCTACTTGCAGCATGGGATGATTGAAAATGACAAAAAGTGTATGGGATTATATATAACTTGTTGTATTTTATAATCTTTTATTTTCATTTTCTTCAATTCTGTATCACATTTTATTGATTGTACAAAATAATAAATGTGTAACTTTCATGATATTATATACTCCAGTTTTGTACAAGATTATTATACATAAAATATATTTTTAAAAAATACGAAACATGAATAAATAAAAAGTTCAATATTATTCTTTTTACTGACTTTTATTTCACTCCTACTTCTTAAATAAGATTTTTTTTACATTCAATCTGAATGAAAAGTATTGGCAAATGAACCCTTTGCCTCTCTCATACAACACAATTGCCAAAGACGACTTGAAAAACATCTAGGCAAAAGCTATGTTAAATTTCTAGTGGAAATTTTAATTATTTAACCCTTTCCCTAATACGACAATTCTGCAGCAGACGACTTTGAACTTATTTTGTCAAAACATAGAAAATCTCCATAGTTGAATGGATAACCTATGACAAAAAGTGGAAAACATTGTGGCAAAAGGAGAAATTGCACGTTTTGTGCAATTTCTTCTTTTGTCACTATGTTTTCAAAAAGCCGTCTGCTGTAGAGGCGTCAGAAAGCATCTATATGAGGGAAAGGGTTAATATGATTGTCAATATTGTGGCAAAAGAAGAAATTGCTCACTATGACCAATTTCTCCTTTTGTCACAATGTTTTCAAAAAATTGACTGCTGCACATGCGTCTAAAGGCACCTATCAGTGAGGATATAAATTGTTTTTGCACATTATTTTCTGTTTCTACTATCCTTTTAGAACTGCTTTGCTGTAAGTTAGGATGACACTTGGGGCACATTTCTCCCCTATCTGTCCGTCCGTTCACACTTTTGACTTATATAGTTATTGGCAGACGACATGAATGTGTGTTCCTTTGAAAGTTCTTGTCATAAGTTGTCACAATGAAGTTCTATAATGAAGTTAATTTGTGGAATGTAGTGATCACAGCTCTGGATAAGGTGGGTATCTCATGGTTTAACCCTTTACCACATACTAGATATCTGGTGCATACGACTTTGAAAACCTTTAGGCCAAAATGTTGCAAAATCTCTATAAATGAAATTCTAATCACTAATTAAGAGTCAAAAACATTGTGGCAAAAGGATAAATTGCCCATTATGTGGAAAGGTTAATGTCTGATCTTATAATCCTTTTCCTTATAAACTTCTGACACCTGCAAAGCAGCCAACATTAAAAAAGTTGACTTAAAAAGTGAAATTTACCAAATTAAGAAATTCCAAATTATATAAAAATGCTTTCAAATCAAAACAAAGTAATTTCAATTTTCCACAAGTTACATTTTCTTTATGCAGGCACAAATGATGCCAATGCATGCAATTGTCAGGAAAGGTAAAAAAAAAAATATAGCATTAAAAACTGAAGGCTGAGAATGGTAAGGGTTTATTTCGTGCTAAAATGTCAATAAATCTGCATGTATGTATAGATAGTTTGTGTTTTGGATATGACCAAAACAACCACTCGTGATATGCCCGGACACCCTACCTCACCTAGTCACCTGTGTGTATACTAAATTTTCACCCATGAATTGAACATTTCAAATAAAACTATAACAAATATATGAGGTAAACATTTAACCCTTTTCCTCATATAGACGCTTTCTGACGCCTCTGCAGCAGACGGCTATTTGAAAACATAGTGACAAAAGAAGAAATTGCACAAAACATGCAATTTCTCCTTTTGCCACAATGTTTTCCACTTTTAGTCATAGGTTATCCATTCAATTATAAAGATTTTCTATTTTTGGGATAGGGGCGTTTCGCCACTATCTCATAGCGAAGCTGCTTTCGAAAAGTCGGATTTAAAGCTGCAACCGCAGTCCACATGTGTATACCTACACCAAAATCGAGTTTTGATTGGTTATAATCTGCCTTTTCAACGATTTCATTGGTTCGACCGAATCACGAAACCCTCCGCTTGCATAATTTATGAGACAAAATAGTTTCTATGAATGAAACTCACTCTGAACTATGGTTGACCTCAATGTCAGTAGTGTGAGGTAACGTCGACCGTTCTGTGACCCCATTAGTTTACAACAGTCGACTTATAGAGAAATGTGCAAAGCACTGTAAATACAATTATTGAAAGGAGTTGAAACCATTGTGGCAAAAGTAGAAATTGCCTACGAAAAGCAATTTCCCCTTTTGTTACAATGTTTTCGATTGTCGTCTGCTGCACATGCGTCTGTAAGCGTCTGTAGGCGGAAAATGGTTACATCCTTCCCATGGAAGCGGAACCCTTTCCGTGATACTATAACAGTTCGAATATTTAAAAAATATTGTTGAAAATGGAGCTATTGCTGACAATGAGCAATTCCTCCTTTTCACACAATGCTTTCAAACACGTTTCAAATTAATTCTTTTCATATTTAAACGTTTTACTATGGACGTTCTTTCCCTCTTTCTCCCTTCCGGACACATTTTGAATAACATGCTAGAGATGAATGATTACGAGCAATTTTGCCTTACATCAAGGGGAAAAATATATAGTTGAAACCTTTGTGGAAAAAGAGGAAATGGGTCATGATAAACAATTCTGCAGCCGTCTGCTGCACATGCGTCAAAAAGCGACTGTAAGCGGGAAAGGGTTGAACCGTTCTCGTTATAGCTACTTAGTTACAAACAAATGTTGAAAGTATATTTGCAAACGGAGCAATTGCTGACAATGAGCAATTCCTCCTTTTCAAACAATGGTTTGAAACATGAATCAATTTGTTTCTATAACCTAGATAACGAAAACATTTGTCTACAGTTATTATTTTAACCTTTGCCCCTTTTAGACACATTTGACTAACCTTAACAGATGAATGATAATCAACAAGTTTGTCTTTTTCCACAATGTTTTCATCACTATTCAAAATCATACTTTTATTAATTCAGGTCAATAGTTATGCCTTAGTTCAATGTTGTTTGCTGTATATTTAGTATATGTGGTCAAGGTTAAGGAATACTGTAAACAAACTTGTTACAACATAATTCGTCCAAAGAGAGAGGTCCTACTGTGTATACATGCCATGAAATAATGTTACAAACGGTCTCATCGCTACTGGGGAATTGTTGGTAAAACAGGTCGCGTTTTGTGTTGAATATTCTCGTGTGTCGTTGTATGTAGACCCTACTAGGAAATAGAAATTAAATCTACAAATTATAGATAAGTTAATTTCAACATTGATTGATTGGGATTTAACGCCGGTTTTAACATTTCTTCAGTCATATCACGGCGGCCAGTTCACCTACAAATGTATTTCCTGGTTTTCTCAAACCAGTACTCCTCACAACAATCTTCCCAAGCAACTGGCTGCGTTTCCACATAAACTTAGCCATTGGTGAAAGACGAATGACGCATGTCGCATTGACTTTTGTCAAACGTCGGAAAGAAATTTGGCCGAATTTGTCAACACATCCGAGTTATAACCGCAAGGTCATTATTTATTTTATTATTGAGAAGCTTCTAGCGATTTTGGGACTAAAATTATAATGTATATGCATTTGCGTTAATTTAAGACTCAACGTTCATCAACGTGTAATATCGAGGGCTTGGCGTGAAACGGTTGTAACTAAAAACCTATTTTGAAAACCCTGGTTTTGGGGCAATTTTGACCCCTTTGTAAACAATGCAAATTTAGGTGCCATTGCTCAGAACGAGCAATGGCACCTAAATTTCCATTGTTTACCAAGTAAAATGATTTAACACTTATAGATACTTTATGGCGAGGTGATTAACCTTGGTAAAAAAATACCAATTTAAGTTACAACTGTTTCACGCCAAGCCCTCGATATAGTCCTAGATGTATCTGTTGACAAATAAACTAGAAATGTAGTCTAAATAGGTTTTTGAAAATTAACCTTGACGGTCCGGTCCCGTTTCGGAGATACAATTAAATTGCAAATACTTTACAAATGCCATAATCTAAGCTGACGTGTTATGACGCATCGAACCAGTCTTCTGTAATCAATACTTGAGTTGTCTCCGTCTGTAAAGCTTGGAGGTATAATCCGGCGTCCGGCCGGCTGTCTGCCTGAATGTGCATTCGTCCGTCCGTCATGGATTGCATGTATTGGTTAACACGTTGTTTCTGTATGGCAGATTTATTTCAAAGTGGTCACAATTATACCCGTGTGATCAGGAGAACGGCAAAGTACTAGGTACATAACTCTGGTCTGTTTTTTCAGTTATCTCCATTTTTCCTTATTTAGTTCAGCGATTGTCTCAATTAACTTTCATTGTATCAATTTCAAACTTGGTTTGTAGGTAACTTATGACCTACAGATTTGCAGTGCACCATTACCATAAATTTAGCATGCTGCGTTTGGAGTGTGTATATTTTTGTCTTTCAATGTTCTCCCTTATTATATGCAACACATGCGTTCCGTGAAATTCCCTTTTTCGTTAATGAGTGCTTCCCCAAGAGTTGTACTTCGTCAAATCTAATCTGTTTTTTAGGTGTAAACTCAATTTTTTCATTTCTTTGGTTATTGTCTCAATATATGTCCAATATATCAATTTAAGACTTGGTGTATAGGAAACTCAGAGCTGCAATTGTGCAGTGCAAAAGAAACATAACTCTATCATGCTTTCGATCGTCTTTCATTTATCAGCATGATTACAATATACATTGTGGATCTTTAGTGATTTCTGAACTAGAAATATTTTAATTAAGGGTAGCTGCTCGGGTTTTTTTTGTCAATCTTTTGTCCTTCGATATTTTGTTTATACAAGAAAAGGGTAAAACTTTGACAAATGAGGTATATGTTATTGGCAGGCAATATGTGTTGCTTCAAACATTTTTGGTTTGGTTTATTTAAAGGTCATTGTTTTATTGTTTCAACAATGTTTGTCCATATGATCTATGCCATATGTTTTCAACTTACATATGCCCCCTATACCAGCAGCGCTTTCAGCGCTTTGATTTGGCAAAACATGTTCAAAGTCGTCTGCTGCAGAATGGTCGTATGAGGGAAAGGGTTAACTCTTTCCTTATCCATTCAATTATAAAGATTTTCTATTTTTTGGCAAAACATGTTCAAAGTCGTCTGCTGCAGAATGGTCGTATGAGGGAAAGGGTTAACTCTTTCCTACATAAAACAAATCTTCAGCAGACGACTTTAAGAACAGCGGCCTTAACATGAGACAAGGGGGCCATGATGGCCCTGGAGTTATGCCACCCATAATATTATAGTCAAAACACAATAACTCATTTTTGTATTCAGGTAAGCCATTACAAGAGTGGTTACAAGTGCCTCCTTCAACTTAGTGACCTAGTTTTTTTACCTGACTAGAGCCATGTTCAAACCTAGCCTAGATAGCATCAAAACACCCCCTTTTGACAAGGTTTGAACATGCTAAAAATAAATCGGCTTCCAAGTGTTAACAAGATTTTCCTTCAATTTTTCCTCAAATTTGGCCTAATGACCTAGTTTTTGACTGAACATGACCTATATTGGAACTTTGCTTAAATACCATCAAAACATCCATTCTGACAAAGTTTCAACATGCTCAAATTAATAACGCAGCATTCAGAGTGTTAACAAAATTTTCCTACAATTTGGTCTAGTGACCTAGTTTTTGAGACTGATAAAAATGGGGCCTCTAGAGTGTTGACATTATTTTCTTTCAATTTGGCCTAATGACCTAGTTTATGACTTGGAATGAATTACAGTCAAACTTAGCCTAGATATCATCAAGACAGTTATTCTGACAACTTTTCAACATAGTTGTGTCAAAATTAACTTAATTTAAGGTTGACATAGTGTTAACAAGATTTTTCTTCAATTTGACCTTGTGACCGTATAATTGTCCTCACATGACCCAGTTTCAAATTTGGCCAAGATTTTAAAAACATTTATGTTCTTATTAACTTCAATGAAGATTGGATGTAAAATGTTGCCTGTAGAGTGTTAAAAAGGCAATTATTGACGGTGCACAGACAAAATGTTACTACAATAACTCACCTTGAGCAATTCGTGCACAGGTGAGCTTAAATCTCCATAAATGAGTTTCAAATCTATAAAATAGGGTTGAAAACATTGTAGCAAGAGGAGAAATTGGTCAGTTTTCAAAATTCGTCTGCTGCAGAGGCGTCCGAAAGTGTCTCTATGTGATAAAAGGGTTAAAGCATGTTAAAGAAGGCATGTAAGGTCTTGTGTTAATAAAACAGTAACGGCTTCTGTCTCTCTAGACAAATTTAAATAAATTAACATCAGAATATTTTAAAACTTGTATAATAATTTCGTAATTTACATTATTATTTATCACCAGAGGTCCAGACAAAGAGTGGTATACAGCTCTTTTCACCACAATATCTTCCTTATAAGTTATTATCAAACCAATCCCTATGATGTGGGCACTCGAAAACCCACAACATAGGGTTAAAGGGTCAAAAAAAGATTTTAGACCATGATTCATGAAAACGTCCCTTATCTAAAGCTCTGCATCACAGAATTCACACTCTATTCTTCTCTTTCTTTCCAACAGTTTCTGCTGACGATTTTAGCTGTGCTATTGACTCTGACACATCCTTACCAAGTTGTTTTAATAGTTCATACTTTTCATTAAGATTGTCGGGTTCTGCTTGCAGTCTTTCATGAAAATCTATCAATTTTGTCACTTTATTATACATGTCGTCTAATTCTTCGCCTTTATCCTCAGAATCACTTCTACTTAATTGAGTCGAGTTGGTACTGTTAGAATTATTTGTCTCTGCCGTCACATATGTAACATATGGACAATCTGAAAAAGAAAAGTGCCGGATTGATAATTAACCCTTTCTCTTATATAACAAGTCTGCAGCAGATGACTTTGAAAACAACTAGTCAAGAACAATGAAAATCTTTAAATTGAAATAGTAACTAGTTGAATTAGTGATTGATTGTTTAGTGTTCAGCGTTTCCTGGGCAAGTGACTAGTACTACTGGTCCATTTTTTTCGACACCAGCCAGTCAGTCGTAATGATAGTCCCGCAACCCTGAATGCCAAGGAGGGCAGTTCTTACTACCATTTATAGTCTTTGGTATGACCCAAACAGGGATCAAACTTGCAACCTCCTGCACACGAGGAGGACGTTCTACCACTACACCACTGAGGCGTTGAATGAAAAGCATTGGCAAATGGGGTTAACAGAACAAATGTACAGTACTCATATCCTTTGCTGCCCATCAACTTGCAAATCATGTCCAAAAGAAAGGTACACCTTATTTCCAGAATTTACACTTGCAACAACTAAAACAAGGATTCTACTCGTGACTTGTCGTCCAGATGAAACATAAATTACCTTCAATTGATTGAGTAGAAAGTCTGGAATATGTCAAATCGGTATTTTTTTCCAAAAAAATAATGACATATTTGTCTATAGCATACATGTCAAAAAGGAATCCGAAATGTAGCTATCCGAATATATGTTAACTCACCCTTCAATGTTAATTGAAACACAACGTCGGTCTTTGGTGCATTTGATAAATCTTCCTTTATTTGTCCAAAATTCGGTGCTTTAGGTTTGTCTTTGAATGGATCGGTCTTTCCCATTTTATTGCATTAATCAAAAGATATATCTAGTAAACCAGGTTGGAACTCCAAAGTTGTTTTTACGTCTGAAATAGATGTGGTTGGTTGAAGCCTGTCAATCCGAAATGACGTGTATAATTATGTTCCATTTGTTTATTACAATTTAGTGGTGTTCTTTCGTAGATGATAACTGATTTATAAACGAAGACATTCATTTCATGGCATTTCATTAAGTTAAATATTGGCTTTAACTCGAGCAAAAACACGAACTAGTTTTATTCCTTGAATGAATCTGCAGCAGTTGAACATTGTGGCAAATCCCTGAAAAAATAAAATAATATTGAAACATAGAGGGTAATTCTAGTTTTGCCACAGTGTGTTTAATAGTAGTCTGCTAAACGTGCATGTGGGAAAGAGCTTAATTAATCTGTAGACATTGACATTCTTCGGCTATTCCAAGAGACATATACATATGATTTTTCCATGATGTGACTTATTTAATAAAACTGTTAACACATTCCATGGTCTCTGGGACCACTAATAAGTGTGTTAGTTGTCCCAGATGGTCTGTAGAGTACGGAATACCGGTAGGGCCATCGCCTATGAATGTGTTGATCTGAAACGCGGTACTCGACAGTACGATGATGATAACACGACAGTACGATGATGATAACGCGACAGTACGATATTACGATGGTGAAAACGCGATAGTACGATGATAAAAACGCGACAGTACGATGGTGAAAACACGATAATACGACAGTACGATGATGATAATGCGATATACTATCGTGTTTTCACCATCGTACTGTCGCGTTTTCACCATCGTAGTATCGTACTGTCGCGTTATCATCATCGTACTGTCGCGTTATCATCATCGCACTGTCGTGTTATAATCATCGTACTGTCGCGTTATCACAATCGTACCGTCGTGTTATCATCATCGTACTGTCGCGTTATCACCATCGTACCGTCGTGTTATCATTACCGTACTGTCGCGTTATCACCATCGTACCGTCGTGTTATCATGATCGTACTGTCGCGTTATCACCATCGTACCGTCGCGTTATCACCATCGTACCGTCGTGTTATCATCATCGTACCGTCCAGTTATCATCATCGTACCGTCGTGTTACCACCATCGTACCGTCGCGTTATCACCATCGTACCGTCGCGTTATCACCATCGTACCGTCGTGTTATCATCATCGTACCGTCCAGTTATCGGCTGATCTGGGTCGATACCTTACACATAGTCCGTAATGTTAGTTTTCTCGTGGAATGGCTCACACAACATAAAAACTTGTTTCGCAATCGATGTAAAATAAATCAGTAGTTTAGAACTTGAAATATACAGCGTATATATATGCTGTTTATAAATGAACTACCGTCAAATGTAACACTTCGTATAGTTTGCCTTTCTCGGGGATTTCTATGATGCTTGCAGGTATAAATAGCGAACCGAGAAGATCCATGTCAAATATACTGATGAGGATCGTCGCTTATCGCTTATGTCCATTTTTAAAATAGCCAAAATAACATGTGTATACATATTTGCAATGTTCTTAGAAAACGGAGTTTGTATAAACTCGTCCATTTGTACTGCTGTACTTGAAGATCTTCTATTTTTGAGCATGCACATGCGCACCGGAAGGCGATAGTACGACAGTGCGATGATGATAACGCGACGGTACGATGGTGATAACGCGACAGTACGATGATGATAACGCGACGGTACGATGGTGATAACGCGACAGTAATATGATGATAACACGACGGTACGATGGTGATAACGCGACAGTACGATGATGATAACGCGACGGTACGATGGTGATAACGCGACAGTACGATGGTGATAACGCGACGGTTCGATGGTGATAACGCGACAGTACGATGGTGATAACGCGACGGTACGATGGTGATAACGTGATGGTACGATGGTGATAACACGACGGTACGATGATGATAACACGACGGTACGATGATAATAACACGACGGTACGATGGTGATAACGCGACGGTACGATGGTGATAACGCGACGGTACGATGGTGATAACGCGACAGTACGATGATGATAACACGACGGTACGATGGTGATAACGCGACGGTACGACTGTATTAACCCGCTGGAACAGCCGGAACTACTCTGGCAACCGGCTGACGCAACTTGGCGAAACAGGACCTCATACGACATGAAGTCAGTTTGAGGCGCGTTCACCTGGCATGCATCAATCAACCTCCCAATCCATCTATCTCGAACAACAGGCACGCCAAAAAAAGGGTGGGAGCCACTCTGTCGGCCCAATTCCGGCTGGGTTTTGCAGCCGGCTGCCATAATTCCGAGTGGAATCCGGCTAGCGTGACTGACAAAGTCCCGACTATGCACCCATCCTGTTCGAATTAGAGAGTTTAACTGGCATCTTGACATGTGTCATGTAAAAGTGCCACACTCTGGCTCCGAGTCGCACTAGCCGGATTCCACCCGGATTTATGACAGCTGGCTGCAATGTTCAGATGAAGTTGGCATTTTGGCCAAGTCTACAGCCCAATTGCTCGAATTAGAGAGTTTAACTGGCATCCTGACATGTGTCAGGTGAAAGTGACACACCCTGGCTCCCAGTCACTTAAAAACCCAGCCGGAATTGGGCCGACGGAGTGGCTCACACCCTCATTCTGGCATGCCTATTTCTCGAGATAGATGGATTGGGGAGTTGATTAATATATGCCAGGTGAAAGCGCCTCAAACTGACTTCGGGTTGCATGGGGTCCTGTCTCGACAAGTTGCGTCAGCCGGCTATCATGCCCAGCCGGAGTTGGGATTTTCCGACAAAGTCCCGAGTTTAACTGGCATCCTGAGATGTGTCAGGTGAAAGTGCCACACTCTGGCTCCGAGTCGCACTAGCCGGATTCCTCCAGGATTTATGGCAGTTGACTGCAATATTCAGATGGTGTTGGTATTTTGGCCAAGTCTACAGCTCAATTCCGGCTGTATATTGCTCAAATTAGAGAGTTGAACTGGCATCCTGACATGTGTCAGGTGAAAGTGACACACTCTGGCTCCCAGTCACGCAAGCCAGACCACCCGGATTCATGGCAGCCGACTGCAAAACCCGGTCGTGTTGCATGAGAATGGCTCCCACCCTTGTTCTGGCGTGCCTTTTGTTCCAGATAGATGGAGTGGAAGTTTGATTGATGCATGCCAGGTGAAAGCGCCTCAAACTGACTTCGGATTGCATGAGGTCCTGTCTCGACAAGTTGCGTCAGCCGGCTGCCATGCCCAGCCGGAGTTGGGATTCCCTCACAAAGTCCCGACTTTGCACCCGTCCTGTTCGAACTCACAACCCCAGGATTGACAGCCCGCGTCGCTACCGACTGAGCTACCGGGGCTCGGTTCCGACGGAGCAAAATGTGCTCGACTTATGCCAATTAGGACGTTAAAGTACAAGATTACGTATTTTCCAAGTTTTTTTTTTAATTTACGAGGGGTTATCCTAAATAACCGTACTGTAGATGTATCTTTTTTTAATGATTGTGCAATTAAATTGTCATCAAATCTCTATTTTTGTTTAACCTAAAGCCGAAACCACATATATTTTAGAGTTACAGTATGGTCATTTTATTCGCAACTTTAGCAACCAACCCCGCCTGCCCGATACTGACAAGTTGTTAATGAATGTTTTTTCGTTATTTTTTGTGCAAACGTTGCGATATTTTCAGGTTTATTCAAAGATATAATTCGAGGGCTTGGTGTGAAACGGTTGTAACTAATATTGGTAATTTTTTACCAATGTTAATCACCTCGCCATAAAGTCTTTATAAGCGTTAAAACATTTTTCTTGGTGTACAATGGAAATTTAGGTGCCATTGCTCGTTCTGAGCAATGGCACCTAAATTTGCATTGTTTACAAAAGGGTCAAAATTGCCCCTAAACCAGGGTGGTTAAAATAGGTTTTTAGATACAACCGTTTCACACCAAGCCCTCGAATTAATTGTCATTATGTTGTGTGTTTTCCATTAATTTTATTTATTTTAAAATACAGAAGATATAGACACTGGATCCCCGTTTATAGATCAGTAGGTAAAACAACTACATGACATTGTGTTCTTTTAAAATGTGGATTCTAAATCCGTTGATAACGGAAGGGTAACGCATTTTCTCATGTAGAACTTTTCCAAATCAATAATGTATCATGACATTAGTGTTCAACGCCATTCGTGTTTTACGAAAATTGAGTTGTACGTCTGACAGTAAGTTACTATTTTCAAACCATTGTTCCATTCAAATGGTAAAAATACAAACATGTACTTGTAAATAACTTGTTTTAGAGACTCATTAATGATATTCCTCTGACATTATTTGACGAAACTTTAACTCATTTCTTAACCCTTTCCCACATACAAGTTCGGTTTCATTAAATGACGTTTCTAAAGTGTCTACACTCAACAGGTTTTTGAAAACATCTGACAAAAGACAGCACAATCACAGATTGTGTATAGCCGTATGTCATATATATAGGATCCATCATGAGTTTTCTTTGGAGATCAAGATTTCTTAAATGAGTCTAGAAAAATACGGTTATTAACCGAGCCTCTTGGCGAGGTTAATAACTCTCTTTTTCGAGACGAATTTAAGAAATCTTCTCAAAAGAAAAACGAGTGATGGATTCTTTTTATCACCTAAACAGTGTGTTTTAATGAAAAATATTGACAACATCAAAACAAAGACCGAATAACCTATTCTTCATGAGAACTTGTGATTCACCGCATAACAAAGTGGTCCTCATCATTTTTGAATAAGAAGGAAAAAAAAAAAACAATGTTTTAAACAATTAAGACTCGTTATTTATTCAAAATAACGTATTATTACATTTTTCAATGTGTAAAATTTTTAAAACAACTTAACCATAAACATAATAAAGATAAAGGTCAAAATGACGTCATCAGTAGTCGCGTGTATGACGTGTATTTGTTATCACACATGTTGGATATCGTTGTTCCGTGATTTGTTCTCAACTTGAAAATAAGGGTATTTATGTGATAAGACTTTATATCATAATGTGTAAATATGTATATATCCGAGCTCTAGATAAGGGGCGTTTTGCATTCTTATTTTACCCTCTAACCCTATGTTGTGGTACTCAAAAGAATCGTCTCAATGAGACGATTCTTTTGAATACCCACAACATATGATTTGCTTTGGTATTAATAAGAGAGAAATTGTGGGAGAAAGAGCTGAATACACCTCCTTATCTGGACCTCTGATATATGTATACAAATAACGGTGACTTATAGGCCCAAAGGTCCGGGTGTGGTTATTTTTTGTTTTTATATCATATACCAATATATGTTTCACACGTGGCACGTTAATAAACAATTTCTTATCTTATATTATCTTATTTTACGACATATCTACATCAGTCGACTTTGAAAGCATCTCTCCTGTCAGTCTACTTTGAAACCATTTCTCCTTTTGGTCACAATCGTTTCAAATGATTTCTGCTGCAGATACTTCTCAAAACGTCAGCGTATCGGAAAGGGTTAAATACGGAAATATCATTATTACAAAGAAGCACCCCGTTAAATACGGAAATATCATAATTATCATAACAAAAAAGCACCCCGTTAAATACGGAAATATTATAGCCAGTCTTACAAACAAGCAACCCGTTAAATACGGAAATATCATAGCCAGTATTACAAACAAGCACCCGTTAAATACGGAACTATCATAATTATCATTACAAAAAAGCACCCCGTTGAATACGGAAATATCATTATTACAAACAAGCACCCCGTTAAATATGGAAATATCATAACTATCACTACAAAAAAGCACCGGATATAATATGATAGCCAGTCTTACAAAAAAAGCACCCCGTTAAATACGGAAATATCATAGCCAGTATTACAAACAAGCAACCCCGTTAAATACGGAAATATGATAGCCAGTATTACAAACGAGCACCCCGTTAAATACGGAAATATCATAGCCAGTCTTACAAACAAGCACCCCGTTAAATACGGAAATATCATAGCCAGTCTTACAAAAAAGCACTCCGTTAAATACGGAAATATCATAGCAAGTCTTACAAACAAGCACCCCGTTAAATACGTTAAATAAGGAAATATCATAGCCAGTATTACAAACAAGCAACCCCGTTAAATCCGGAAATATCATAGCCAGTATTACAAACAAGCACCCCGTTAAATACGGAAATATTATAGCCAGTATTACAAACAAGCACCCCGTTAAATACGGAAATATGATAGCCAGTATTACAAACAAGCACCCCGTTAAATACGGAAATATCATACCCAGTATTACAAACAAGCACCCCGTTAAATACGGAAATATCATAGCCAGTATTACAAACAAGCACCCCGTTTTAAAAGTACGGAAATATCATAGCCAGTCTTACAAACAAGCACCCCGTTAAAATATAAGAATGTTAATTCATCAAATTGTCACTAGTACATGATGCCTTAATTATAAAGGTCTAAATATTTAACTATATACTTTACTTCATATAAGTAATTCATACAGTCACCACAGGGTATGTGTTATCATCAAATTATTCTATCCAAGAGATATGAAAATGGTGTATATACTCTAATATTCCGGGTTCTTTACGTATGGCTGGACTGAGTGGTACAATTGATCAAATCGCCAGATACTTGTCAATTAGTCATGACCCTAATGATGTTATTCACGATGTATGGATTACGTGAAATGAGAGCCACGTACGGTAAAAACGACCTTCCAGTGTTTTGAATCGTAGTAACAATTGATTTTTTGCAACAATATTTCAGTCATATCACGGCGTTTTTAGTACACTTAGCCATGTGTTTCCGGGCGTTCGCATACCAGTACTTCACACAACAGTTTTTCCAAGCAACTGGCTGCTTTTCCATTTTGCCTATTTGTGGAAGACGAATTACGTTTGTCGTATTAACTTTTGTCAAATGTCGGAAAGAATGTTGAACGATCTGGGGTTCGAACTCACAACCCCTGGATTGACAGCCCACGTCGACCGGGGCTCTTATCCCCAAAACTTTCTTCAAATTTATGCTTAGTTGCTGAGATCCCGTTATGGTTTGCACTTTCAAAAATCATAGTAAAGTATTTCATATAAGATATTTGTTTTATATAAGACATGAGAAAGTTTTCATTAATTAATTAAAATTTCATTTCCAACATACGAAAAGATTGCAACATACAACTTTGGAAACATGTATTTAATACTATAGAACATGTCTATATATGTAAGTATATTTAATGAAAGCAGCATTGATTGATTGATTGATTGATTGATTGATAGTTTGGTGTTTAACGCCGCTTTCAACAATTTTACAGGTGTATTACGGCGTTAATGAAAGCATTAAGACAAAGGGACAAATTGCTTATCATACGTAATTTCTCCTTTTGCCATCGATTTTTCAAAAGTCGTCTGCTGCAGACGTGGTAAATGGTTAAATCATTGCGGAAATGTATGTCTAGTTGCAGACGGGTAATCTAATAATAAAACCTATGCGGGGTGTTTCCCGATATACACTAACCCTTTCTCACATACAAACAATCAGCAGCTTTGCAAAAATATATAGGCAAAAATAGGGAAACTCTCTATAAATGAAAATATGACTATTGAATAGAAGTGAAATATTGTGACAAAAGGGGGAGATTGCTCATTATGAACAATTTCTACTTTTACCATAATGTTTTCAAAACTCGGCTGCAGCTACGGCGTCTGTATGTAGGAAAGGATTAACTGTCTTACCTACAGTGATAATGTCGATTTAATTGTTTTCTATCGGACAATGAATGGGTAATAATTAAGTAAGGCAGACCACGGAAAAATCAGTCTACGATACTTGAACCGTCACGCGAGAAAACCAACATTGAGGAATCTGCGTAAAGTATCGACCCGGATCAGCCTAAGCATGCCGCGCAGGCTTACCCGGATAGACACTTTTCGCTTCCTGTGGATTTTCTGTTTTAGGAATCATTATTCTATACCTCTATCCCCTTAAAACAGAATGTGTCGGCCCGGGCAGTCTGCGCGAACCGCGCAGGCTGATATGGGTCGATGCATTACGCAGAGGCCAAAATGTTAGTTTTCTCGTGGGACAGCTCACTTTACGAGCCGATCAGATTCAGCCAAGCTACCATATGGACTCGTCGAATTTGATATTTACATTTTCCATGCTTTTTCTTCAGTTTGTTTGATTTGAAAATATCCGACGCAGATGTTCTTTGGATACATATAAAGATATCGTGAATATTCGAGACATTACTTATAAGAAGCAATTTCTCCTTCGCCAGCACCGTTTTCAAATACCGTCTTCTGTTGAGTCATCAAACTTTGTCTGTATTGGGGAAGATACCACCATTGTTATCAAATAACGTCTGCTGCATCTTCCGCATAAGCGACATAAATCGTCTGTAAGAAAAGATAAGACATCGTTTATAAGCATATTTTTATCTGGGAAGAAGCTTATTTTATTCTCCCGAGAGATGTGTTTTGCCGTGTCCCAGCTCAGTCGATAAACCCTGTATCTATCGAAATGAGGTAACTGACAAATTCTCATAGAAAATTACACTATCAAAGCAATATATAGTCCAAAAATAATCATTGTATGCATATAATGCCCAATGTAGAACAATAACACTATATATATTTATGCTATAGATGTAAACGCTATTATGGATCTTGGCTACTAACTAGTAGTCCCTGTATGTATTGTTTGATAGGGGTTATATTGGTCAAAGAGAAACTAGGTATATGGGTTAGCCTTCTGACCTAATTGTAGTTTCATCAAAGAAGATTTGAGAAACTTGGTGATTATATTTCTACTATGCAGGTTGATGGATCGATCTTGACATCATTTACAGAAATAGTAAAGTGACTTGATAAGACGGAGTTGAACGTGTACCTGGAACTATTTGGAAATTAGTAGAACTCTATCTTTCGATAATGCCACGAAAAACAGGTAAATGTTAAAGAGTCATTTAACCCTTTCCCTCATATAGACGCTTTCTGACGCCTCTGCAGCAGACGGCTTTTTGAAAACATAGTGACAAAAGAAGAAATTGCACAAAACGTGCAATTTCTCCTTTTGACACAATGTTTACCACTTTTAGTCATAGGTTATCCATTCAATTATAGAGATTTTCTATGTTTTGACAAAATACGTTCAAAGTCGTCTGCTGCAGAATTGTCGTATGAGGGAAAGGGTTAAATAATTTCACTCGGGAATCCGCCGTGGCCGAGTGGTTAGCGTCGGGGATTCGGACGTACCGGGTTCGATCTCCAATCGCGGCACAACGGTTATGGTGGAGCGCCCTTGAGCATGGCCTAGTGCGGGTTTGTTTATCCAGGGATCGTGAATAAGTGAACTGTCGCCGTGATATTACTGAAATAATTTTGAAAACAGCGTAAAACCCGAATAAAATAATAATGAAAAAAGAACAAGTTCACTCAACTTCCATCATTGTATTAGGACGTGTTCTTCAAATGTAAAATGTCAAAGTCCTTTTACACTTTCCTACATAACGATGTATTTTGACGACCTTAAAACACATTGTGTCAATAAGAGAAATTGATCATTAATAGCAATTTCATCTTTTTCCACAATGTTTTAAAATGCATTCAATATTTATAATTTGATATTTTGCCACAATGTTTTGAAGTTTTTTCAATATTCATGATTTCATCTTTTGTCACAATGTTTAAAATTGATTCAATATTTATAATTTCATCTTTTGCCACAATGTTTTAAAATTTATTCGATGTTTATTACTTCAACTTTTGCTTCAATGTTTTAAAATGTATTCAATATTTATTATACCATCTTTGTCACAATGTTTTTAAATTTATTCAATTATTATATTTTCATCTTTTGCCACAATGTTTAACATTTATTCAATAGTTATAATTTCATCTTTTTCCACATTGTTTTAAAATGTATTCAATATTTATTATTTCATCTGTAGAGATTTTCTATAATTCTACCTACATATATGTTTAAAGTACTCTGCTGCAGAGTTTGTTGTAGGAAAGTGTGAAATGTATCCTTTGAGTGACACTTTAATGAGTCGACTAGGATCAGGGGTAGGTCTCGTTGCGTCTCAGTTTTAACATCAAGTTGTAATTATGCGACAAACAGTTAGGGCAATATCTAGTTTGCGTTAACCCTTTCTCACATACGGACGTATTTTTCCGAATCTTCCGTTCATGACATTAGGATTAATTGATTGATTGATTGGGGTTTAACGCCGTTTTTAACAATGTCAAAGTTATATCACGGCGGCCAGTTCACCTACTCATGCATTTCCTGGTTTTCTCACACCAGTACTCCACACAACAATCTTCCCAAGCAACTGGCTGCTGTTCCACATAGACTTAGCCCATTGGTGAAAGACGAATGACGCATGTCGCACTGACTTTTGTCAATCGTCGGGAAGAAAGTTGGCCGAGCCGGGATTCGAACTCACAACCCCTGGATTGACAGCCCGCTACCAACTGAGCTACCGGGGCTCGGCTCATGACATTAGGAACAATTGTGGCAAAACGATTAAACGTTGTAATTTTTTTTTTTTTTTTTTTTGTAAGTTCGTCTGCTGCAGATTTATTGTATGTGGGAAAGGGTTTATGCGCAGTTGTCACACTCGATAATTGAGTCGTCTCGCGAGAAAACCAACATGTTGGCATCTGCGTAATGTATCGACCCGGATCAGCCTACGCAGTCCGCGCAGACTGATCCGGGCCGACACATTCCGTCTCAGGGGGATATATGTATAGAGTAATGATTCATGAAACAGAAAATCCTCAGGAGGCGAACAATGTCTGTCCGGGTTAGCCTGCGCGGCATGCTTATGCTGATCCGGGTCGATACTTTACGCAGAGTCCACAATGTTGGTTTTTCTCGTTGGAACGGCTCAAATATATTCTCGACCGCCTCGGTGTAGTGGTAGAGCGTCCACCTCGAGTGCGGGCGGTTATACCAAAGTCTTTAAACATGGTAGTAATTGGCTGCCCTCCCTTGACGACCAGGGTTGCGGGGTAAGCATAACGACTGGCTGTCTGGTGTCAGTATTTATAAACGGACCAGTTGTACTGGTAACTTACCCAGGAAACGCCGTGATATAACTGAAAACTTGTTGTAAGCGGCGTTAAACAATCAATCAATATTTAGTCTGTTCACTCCATCCACAGTTTCCGGTGAAGCAGAGGGAACATTCCATTGGCGACTTTCTATCATGTGGAATTTCAATAGATAAACCTGTACATACGTTCAAACGACTCCTAAGTTCAATATATAAGCCTGTTCATTCGTTCAAATTACTCCGAAGTTCAATATATACGCCTGTTCATTCATTCAAATGACTCCGAAGTTCAAAATATAAACCTGTACATTCGTTCAAATTACTCCGAAGTTCAATATATACGCCTGTTCATTCATTCAAATGACTCCGAAGTTCAAAATATAAACCTGTACATTCGTTCAAATGACTCCGAAGTTCAAAATATAAGCCTGTTCATTCGTTCAAATGACTCCGAAGTTCAAAATATAAGCCTGTTCATTCGTTCAAATGACTCAGAAGTTTAATATATAAACCTGTACATTCGTTCAAATGACTCCGAAGTTCAATATATAAGCCTGTACATTCGTTCAAATGACTCAGAAGTTCAATACATGAACATGTATTTACTGGCAGCATCTTATCTCTAAACATGTATTTATTGGCAATTTCTAACTTTAACACATGTATTCACTGGCAGTATCTTAATTCTACCCATGTATTTACTGGCATAATATAACCTATACAAATGTATATACTGGCAGTATCTAACATTAACACATGTATTTACTGGCAGTATCTCACATTTACACATATATTTACTGACAGTATATAACCTCTACAAATGTATTTACTGGCAATATATTATCTCTACCCATGTATTTACTGGCAGTATCTTATCTCTACACATATATTTACTGGCAATATCTAACCTATACAAATGTATTTACTGGCAATATATTATCTCTACCCATGTATTTACTGGCAATATATTATCTCTACCCATGTATTTACTGGCAGTATCTTACCTCTACCCATGTATTTACGGGCAGTATCTTATCTCTACCCATGTATTTACTGGCAGTATCTTACCTCTACCCATGTATTTACGGGCAGTATCTTATCTCTACCCATGTATTTTCTGGCAGAATCTAACCTCTACAAATGTATTTACTGGCAGTATCTAACATTAACACATATACTTACTGGCAGTATCTTATCTCTACACATGTATTTACTGGCAATATATTATCTCTACCCATGTATTTACTGGCAGTATCTTACCTCTACCCATGTATTTACGGGCAGTATCTTATCTCTACCCATGTATTTACTGGCAGTATCTTACCTCTACCCATGTATTTACGGGCAGTATCTTATCTCTACCCATGTATTTTCTGGCAGAATCTAACCTCTACAAATGTATTTACTGGCAGTATCTAACATTAACACATATACTTACTGGCAGTATCTTATCTCTACACATGTATTTACTGGCAATATATTATCTCTACCCATGTATTTACTGGCAGTATCTTATCTCTACCCATGTATTTACGGGCAGTATCTTATCTCTACCCATGTATTTACGGGCAGTATCTAACCTCTACAAATGTATTTACTGCCAGTATCTAACATTAACACATATATTTACGGGCAGTATCTTATCTCTACCCATGTATTTACTGGCAGTATCTAACCTCTACAAATGTATTTACTGGCAGTATCTAACATTAACACATATATTTACTGGCAATATCTAACCTATACAAATGTATTTACAGGCAATATATTATCTCTACCCATGTATTTACTGGCAATATATTATCTCTACCCATGTATTTACTGACAATATATTATCTCTACCCATGTATTTACTGGCAGTATCTAATCTCTACCCATGTATTTACGGGCAGTATCTTATCTCTACCCATGTATTTACTGGCAGAATCTTACCTCTACCCATGTATTTACGGGCAGTATCTTATCTCTACCCATGTATTTACTGGCAGTATCTAACATTAACACATACATTTACTGGCAGTATCTTATCTCTACACATGTATTTACTGGCAGTATATTACCTCTACCCATGTATTTACGGGCAGTATCTTATCTCTACCCATGCATTTACTGGCAGTATCTAACCTCTACCCATGTTTTTACGGGCAGTATCTTATCTCTACCCATGTATTTACTGACAGTATCTTACCTCTACCCATGTATTTACGGGCAGTATCTTATCTCTACCCATGTATTTACTGGCAGTATCTAACCTCTACAAATGTATTTACTGGCAGTATCTAACATTAACACATATATTTACTGGCAGTATCTTATCTCTACACATGTATTTACTGGCAGTATCTTACCTCTACCCATGTATTTACGGGCAGTATCTTATCTCTACCCATGTATTTACTGGCAGTATCTAACCTCTTCCCATGTATTTACGGGCAGTATCTTATCTCTACCCATGTATTTACTGGCAGTATCTTATCTCTACCCATGTATTTACTGGCAGTATCTAACATTAACACATATATTTACTGGCAGTATCTTATCTCTACACATGTATTTACTGGCAGTATCTTACCTCTACCCATGTATTTACGGGCAGTATCTTATCTATACCCATGTATTTACTGGCAGTATCTAACCTCTACAAATGTATTTACTGGCAGTATCTAACATTAACACATATATTTACGGGCAGTATCTTATCTCTACCCATGTATTTACTGGCAGTATCTAACCTCTACAAATGTATTTACTGGCAGTATCTAACATTAACACATATATTTACTGGCAGTATCTTATCTCTACACATGTATTCACTGGCAGTATCTAACATTAACACATATATTTACTGGCAGTATCTAACATTAACACATATATTTACTGACAGTATCTTATCTCTACACATGTATTTACTGGCATTATCTTACCTCTACACATGTATTTACTGGCAGTATCTTACCTCTACACATGTAATTACTGGAAGTATCTAACATTAACACCTGCATTTACTAGAAGTATCTAACATTAACACATGCATTTACTGGCAGTATCTCACCTTTACACATATATTTACTGACAGTATATAACCTCTACAAGTGTACTTATTGGCAGTATTTTACCCCTTACCGTGTATTTACTGGCATTATATTCTCTCTTCTTATGTATAATTTACTAACAGCATCTTATATTCACCAATGTATTACTTAAAGTATATTATCTTTATCTATGTATTAACTATAGCAGTATCTTATCTCCACCCATGCATTTACTGGCAGTATCTAACCTCTACCCATGTTTTTACGGGCAGTATCTTATCTCTACCCATGTATTTACTGACAGTATCTTACCTCTACCCATGTATTTACGGGCAGTATCTTATCTCTACCCATGTATTTACTGGCAGTATCTAACCTCTACAAATGTATTTACTGGCAGTATCTAACATTAACACATATATTTACTGGCAGTATCTTATCTCTACACATGTATTTACTGGCAGTATCTTACCTATACCCATGTATTTACGGGCAGTATCTTATCTCTACCCATGTATTTACTGGCAGTATCTAACCTCTTCCCATGTATTTACGGGCAGTATCTTATCTCTACCCATGTATTTACTGGCAGTATCTTATCTCTACCCATGTATTTACTGGCAGTATCTAACATTAACACATATATTTACTGGCAGTATCTTATCTCTACACATGTATTTACTGGCAGTATCTTACCTCTACCCATGTATTTACGGGCAGTATCTTATCTCTACCCATGTATTTACTGGCAGTATCTAACCTCTACAAATGTATTTACTGGCAGTATCTAACATTAACACATATATTTACGGGCAGTATCTTATCTCTACCCATGTATTTACTGGCAGTATCTAACCTCTACAAATGTATTTACTGGCAGTATCTAACATTAACACATATATTTACTGGCAGTATCGTATCTCTACACATGTATTCACTGGCAGTATCTAACATTAACACATATATTTACTGGCAGTATCTAACATTAACACATATATTTACTGACAGTATCTTATCTCTACACATGTATTTACTGGCATTATCTTACCTCTACACATGTATTTACTGGCAGTATCTTACCTCTACACATGTAATTACTGGAAGTATCTAACATTAACACCTGCATTTACTAGAAGTATCTAACATTAACACATGCATTTACTGGCAGTATCTCACCTTTACACATATATTTACTGACAGTATATAACCTCTACAAGTGTACTTATTGGCAGTATTTTACCCCTTACCGTGTATTTACTGGCATTATATTCTCTCTTCTTATGTATAATTTACTAACAGCATCTTATATTCACCAATGTATTACTTAAAGTATATTATCTTTATCTATGTATTAACTATAGCAGTATCTTATCTCCACCCATGTATTTATTGGCAATGTTCTATCTCTACCTCTACCCATGTATGACTTGCAGTATCTTATATAATGTTTTTTTCAGCAGTCTATGGTCTTATACTCCTGTTCCTGACCGGAGGTATCTTATTTTCTGCGAAGCTTGACCTTGACATAGATCCAAAGGGCGTGCAACATAGTCAGGTATTTAATCTATAATCCTTTTTCAACAACACTTTTAAAATGTTAAAATGTTAACCGAGTCCTAGGTATAGGCGATCATTTTTCCGTTTAGGTCTTTAAATCTAAAATGGTACGTCAAGAGCTGGTTGTATCAAGGAAGGGGCTGACACTTTCATTTTGTTGTTGTTGTTGCAGGTGAAATGTTTAAATGTTCGGACCGTCTAAATCACTTAGTATTTGAATATGCCTTAGCAACAATTATTGCCTTCACCATACTCGCTTGTGTCAGGATAAATGGACCAGTAGAACTGGAAATTGACCCAAGAAACGCCGTGATATAACAGACAATTGTTGAAAGAGGCGTTAAACATAACATAAAGAAAGGAAATGTCTTATCCATACTGAAAACGTATAATGATAAGGAAGGCAATGCACAGCAAAAATAAATATAACTTAGATGTTATGGTACAGTTAGTCACTACTTCAGTCGATGATCATTCGTCAGATAAGGGGTATCAATATCGATGTAACTTATAGCTTTGGAATATATTCTCATGTTCTGAGTCAGGACACTAAAAACGGCCCATCGATACCTTTCGAACTACGAAGAACCAGATCAGCCTGCGCCTCTGGTTAGTCTGATCCGGATCTTTCCTATTCGCCACGTTGTCGTAATAGTATCCCGGTAGTTTCCGTAGAATTGTTACGACCACAATCCAGGCATGCAAATGTGCGATTCGAACTTTATTGTCATGATATCCTTAGTTCGATTTTCGTGTGATGTTACTCGAGTACAAATGCCGTTGTTTTAACTTTACATTTGAGCCAAGTCTAGCGATTTGGGGTCTTAATGAGGGACATTAATGATAATTATATTATCTCCCTTGTCAGATAAAGACCAAGGAAGACCAAATAGTTGGTAGGTCCTTTTAGTTGGAATCCTTTGTCTTTATCGCTATTTCGCAGTGAGATATTGCAATTACTCTGTACACATTAATCATAAATGTGTTCATTAAAGTGATGATTCAAAAAAGCAAATTTACATAGCAGTGTTTAAAGAATACAAATGTGGAATTACTATTCAATCTAATAACAGTTGGCCAAGAAAATGCAATTATAAGTGCACCATCCAGTGCAAAGAAACCAATGATAAAAACAGAGTAAACCAAATGATAGGACCTAGCTAGATGTAGAGTGTATTAAAGGGAGACAATTGACCGATGTCTCCAATTAATCAGCGTACAGTACAGCGAAGACTCTGGCTTTCCCGTGTTTCTGCACTGTCTCACCAATATCCCCATCGTCCACATATACATATGAGCCGTACCACGAGAAAACCAACATTGTGGACTCTACGTAAAGTATCGACCCGGATCAGCCTAAGCATGCCACGCAGGCTTACCTGGACCGACACTTTTCGTATCCTGTGGATTTTCTGTTTCAGGAATCACTACTCTATCTATCCCCCTTTAGACGGAATGTATCGGCCGGATCAGTCTGCGCGAACAGCGCAGGCTGATCTGGTCGATACATTACGCAGATGTGTATATATGAGCCGTTCCACGAGGAAACCAACATTGTGGACTCTACGTAAAGTATCGACCCGGATCAGCCTAAGCATGCCGCACAGGTTAACTCCTACATACTTTTTTCTCCTCATGCGGATTTTCTGTTTCAGGAAGCATTACCTTATACCTCTATCCCCCCCGAGAAGGAATGTTTCGGCCCGATAAGCTTACGCGGATTGCACAGGCTGATCTGGGTCGATACAATTCGCAATAATGTTGGTTTTCTCGTTGAACAGCTTATTTAATATGTATGGTATACATACCTAAATGTATCTCTCGACAAAGCAAACTGGAATTGCAACCCCACAAGCCTTATGTAAATACGTCTTACAGGGGCGTAGCTCCCTTTAGGCACTGTAGGCACGTGCCTACACATTTTTTCTCAAAAGGCCCCAAAATGCAGCTGCGGCGTTAGACATCTGCGTAATGTATATACCAGATCAGCCTGCGCTGTCCGCGCAGACTGATCCGGCCGACACATTCCGTCTTAGGAGGATATATGTATAGAGTAGTTATTCCTGAAACAAAAAATCCACAGGAGGCGAAAAGTATCTATCAGGGTAGGCCTGTGTGGCATGCTTAGGCTGATCCGTGTCAATACTTTACGCAGAGTCCACATTTCTTAATTTTCTCACGAGACGGCCCTACACATTGATTATTGCAAAGCTGCGCCCCTGTCTTTATATTATGTCAAACCGGGGAGTCATTAAGGCCCCTAAGAATCCGCTGTGGTCGAGTGGTTAGCGTCGGGGATTTCGAAACCGGGTGTCCCGGGTTCGATCCCCAGTCGCGGCACTACGGTCATGGTGGAGTGCCCGTGGGCAAGGCACATTTTCTAGCCTAGTACTGGTTTGTTTACCCAGGGACCATGAATAATTAAATTTAATTGCGCGCTAAATGACCTTAGCTGTCGATGCGCCATAAAACAATATACATTCATTCATTAAGGCCCCAATTCGGTAGACGAAGCTCATGTTTCAACCACCATTTACAGATAACGCGGACTAATCCTCATCACAAGGTTATCAACACAGATGAAAGTGATCCATACGACGGTCGTGCGGTTACAACAAACACTACACAAGATACACCGAGGATCACTAATAATGCACTATTGAATAGTAAAGCGTTGATAAGACATTTTTCACCGACAAGCACGGGAAATGACAAACGAAATACGAGTAATAGAACAAACAGTGCAGAACAAGTCTACAACAAGAAGCGTGGCGAACATATCATTCGAAACAACAAACCTAAAAAGGGGAATAAATATTCAATTTATTGGTACAACCCTCCCAAGTTTTTAAAGTTTAGAAGACCAGCCTATGCAGCTACATTCGCAGGTTGTGAGTACAGTAACTGTGAACTCGTCTACGATAAGCGTCTGGCAAAAATAAGTGATGCGGTCGTATTCGACGGTCGTTGGGTACCAGAGAAACTCGAGTTTAAACGACCGCTGGGTCAAGTTTGGATCTTCGCCGCCCACGAGTCCCCGGAAACATACACAGACCTTGGTAACTGGTGGACTAAACCCCAATGGGTGTCAAGTTTTAATTGGACCATGACGTATGACAAGGACATTTCGGACGTGTACATGCCATATGGAGAAATTCGTCCGACAACAAACAACGTGAACAGAAATTTTACCGAAATAGCTCTGAGGAAGAAGAAGACAGCGTTGGCTATCATATCCCACTGTTCCACACATTCTTTAAGGGAAATGTATATCAACAAGTTAAAACGATACATTGACATCGATATCCTTGGCTCATGTGGAATGGAGTGGACATGTGGCCACCGCTACCTTCACGATGGTTGTTTCCAAATATTAAACTCAACTTACAAATTTTTCTTGTCGTTCGAAAACGCGCTGTGTGATCAGTATTTTACAGAAAAACTCTTTGAAAATTACAATTATGATATTGTGCTGATAGTGCGTGGTGGTCAGATGGGTGATATAGGTAAACACTTGATTAATGGTACTTATGTCAGTACTGACCACTTTAAATCCGTCAAGGATTTAGGGAAATACTTACGTTCGCTATCATGGTCCCTAGCGGATTACGTTAAACTGTTAAGAAATAAGTCCAACTATAAGGCGGAACCTTTTGAAGTGGTATATAAGCGGTCGTTGTGTGACATTTGTAAGAGAATGAATAATCAGGATAGCTATAGAAAAATCATTATGAATATAAAACAATTGATGTATAGCAAAGGTAAGTGTAGGAAAGCTAAAATTTGATGATTATAGTCTTTCCAAATCTGAGAAGTGTACACATCATGTATCTACATTATAAATAAAAAGTTTACTAACAAAAAAGAACACAGTTGTTCATATTTGTTGATATTTATATACGTTTGACTGAACGACAATGCACAACTTAAAGTGTTTGAGATAGAGCAAACTTAATGAGTTCAGGGATTTCCGCACGAGGTGTGTAATTTTCAACACCGTATAGGATCGCTGAGTTTTTGTTCAAAAACCTTAAAGATCGGTATTGTGGGAAATAACCGACATTTTCACGAACAATACCGACCTCTAACAACCGCATAGGGAAACTGCCGATCTCATTAGAAATGTTCTACCTTAACCCTTTCCCCCGAACGACGCTTCCTGACGCCTCTGCAGCAGACGGCTTTTTGAAAACATTGCAACAATAGAAGAAATTGCTCAAAACGAGCAATTTCTCCTTTTGTCACCATGTTTTCAACTCTATTTAATTATTGTACTTTCATTTAAAGGAAGTTTCCAAACAATTTCGGGTATGTTTTCGTCTGCTGCAGAAGCGTTGTATGTGGGAAATGGTTAACTTAAATGTGAAACGGTGAGGCCAATATTAGGCCGTTCAATAGTTTTCAATTGTTCAATATTGTTGGAGATCTCGTATGTACAAACTGTCTTTGGGACCGTTATTGACGCCACTCTGAAAGTGATAGTACAAGAACGTTAAATTAGAAACAGTTATTGACAAGTCGGAATCCCGATTACAACGGCCTTTTCTGGCCACCCTGAGAAGTCGATTCGGACGTACTTGAACATTATACATTCTGTGCAGGGACATTGTTGGGAAAATTCCAACGTTGGCTGGATGTTGAATTCGGCTGCTGAAACTCAGCAGAACGGCAACTAGTGCAACTTGAAGCGAGTAATGGGCGCATACCCCTGACACATGTCAGCTTGACGGTGTAACAATGAATTTGTATCCCAGTTAAAAGTGACACATGGGGTCATTTAAGACCCCTGACACAATTCCAACATTTGGCGGCTTTTGAATATGTTTTTTTGTCCTGATTGCCGCAATAGTTTATTTATTTTTTGGTATATTGGACAAGAGATAAGATTTTCAAGATGTGAAGGTGTTGCGAATTGAGGTCAGTTCGTGCAAATTTTGCACCACTTTTAGCCACAAAGTATACAAAAGATACATTGTATATACTAAACTTTCATTTATTGTCCCATTACAAAATAAACTATTGAAATATCAACGTAGATTATGCTTTCAAAATAAATCTATACATGTATAAAATACATATGAGCCGTTCCACGAGAAAGCCAACATTGTGGATTCTGCGTAAAGTATTGACCCGGATCAGATTAAGCATGCCGCGCAGGCTAACCCGGACAGACACCTTTCGCCTCCTATGGATTTTCTGTTTCAGGAATCATTATTCTATACCGCTATTCCTCGGAGACGGAATGTGACGGACTGCGCAGGCTGATCCATATCGTTACATTACGCAGAAGCCATATTGTTGTTTTTTTCGTGAAACGGCTCATATTAATGAGGGAAAGGGTAACATAGATGTAGAAAAAGTGCCAATAATTTGTGAGATTAAGGTGCTGGATACCTCATGGCGTATGGTTTCCTAACTAAATAGCTTTTAAAACATGCTGCTTCATTGACATCAAAGTGCCTCAACTGTACCCACATACACATCTGTAGCAGACGACTTTGACGTTTATTGATTATCTATTTCAGTCAATATTTTTTATGAAAAAAAATATTGTTATTCTGAGTCAATTACAAATCTCACATGGCTTATACATTTTAAAGTTGCTATTTCACTTGAAATAAATTCTGTACATGTAGATACTTATGTTGACACCAGACGAGCACACTCAGAAAAGTTGATTATTTTACCATCTTTCTGATGCCTTCTTGACACTCAATCAATAAAGTTTAACCAATTTATGTAGAGGGCCACTTAATTCTGCTACACTATCTTGACATCAAACTAGCAGTTTGATAGGCGAATAGTTTCGTCAGTCTTACTGATGCGTAGACAACCAGTTATAAATATAATCTATATCATTTGAACAATTTCAAAGAGAACCACCAAAGGGACATTGCTGTGAAGTATGGATGAAATAAAATCACTTGTTTATATATTATATAAATTGTTAAAGTCGTACGACAGTCTGTAATTCCATCAACCTTACTTAGCGCTAAGTAACGCTTAAATACTTAAAAGCATGTTTCCTTTATAGAACTACCAACATATTTCATTTCTAATCAGGTTACTCAACAAGGTAATTATTTATGTCAACTTAGTCATTAATTTAAATACATTCCATCATTCATGTTTCACAAAATAATTAGGGAAACAAAAAGTATTTCTTAGCGCTGAGTAAGATTAGTGTTGGTAGAATTGGACCCAGCATCACTTAAAGCTCACATTGACCACGACGGGTACAGAGTGATCACAACCGTTCATCTTGAAGTCTTTTTTTTTCAGGTGAGTATAAAATCGATTGATTGATTTGAGTTTAACGCCGTTTTCAAAGGTATGTCAGTTATTTCACGAAGGCCAGTTCACGTCACGTGTTTTCCTGACATTTTATTCCAACAGTACTCCACACAATGTTCTTCACAGGCAGCAGCTTGCTACCTTCCCAGATAGGCTATTTAGACCTTTGATGGAAGACTTCATCAATCATCGGAGGAAACAATCAATCACCGAGCAGGGATTCGAACCCACGACTCATAGATTGTTGTAAATATAAATAAATATGAGATATGGACCGTAATAGGTAGGTAGTAATTGAGATTTGTATAATACTAAGTAGCTTGTCTATGGTCACTGGGGTCATTTTTAAACGTTGAAACACAACCCGAAACTTCATCAGTTTTTACTTGTTCACGCAAGGTAGTGTGATTATATAACGATCAGTGGGCGTGTTTTCAACGTTAAACATGTATCAATTTTCAGCTAGCTATAGACCCTTTTGACACTTTAAAATGGATGAAAATGGACTGTGGACCGACCTAAAATCCCCACTACAGCTTGACTGCCGAAAGGATCGCATCTGATGATTTCATGACAAAATGGTGACCATATAAGACAATTTGAAATCTAGAGAATATACGTTTTTGTCCATTTATAACCTAATATGAGTCGTCCCGCGAGAAAACCAACATTATGGCCTCTGCGTAATGTACATGGCGGGAAAAGTACAAAATAATATAATAGCCTTCCACCTCCGTTTCACACAAAGTGAATACCGATTTACTTTACGCGTTTATTCCAGATATTTATGTTGCTCCCCGGCTATGGAATGCTCATCCTGTTACTATAAGGTACTCTTGGACACTTCTTACTTTCAAGCCAATACTGAAAACGCATATCTTCGTATTAATTCATGGACACGAACTTTAATTACACTTGCCCACATATTGGGTCTTATAGCTATTAACAAGTGTTTAATTGTCATTTCAATATTTTAATGTTTACAATGTGTGTCAAAGTGAATTATCGTGAGGGTAAGAAAATGTTTCAATATAACGATTGTGGATGTTTAATGTTAATTCAAATTTCATTTTATTCATTTTTGCTCATTTACTTGGTTCGCTTGTTTCTTAACATATGTATGATTGTGAAAATATATTAAGCAGAATGGGTAATTAAATGGTGATTTCTAAAATATATGCATGCCATATAGCCGTATTTAAAAAAAGTGTTAATCTTCGCTTTAGTAACTGAATTTCCTTGTAATGGAAGATTAGCAGAGTTTTCCCATTTAAAGTCAATTAGATATGCAGATGTATACAAGGTAAAATCAATTTTCCACTTAGAAATTAGCTGGGATTGATTAGTCGCCGGGCAGAAGCCCGCGACTTCTATTTTTAATAGCTTTTCGGAAATCACATGGGAGGAGGGATAATTATTGGAAAGAAACACATTAAGATGTTTTGAACATATTACAATTGTGTTTGTTTAAAAACACTAAGTAATGACACATCTAAAATGGAATAAACATTTCGATGTTTTAGGTATTTTTAGTTTCATTTTGTTGACTTGCATTTAAGTGTTTTTGTCTTATTTACGAAGACAAATGTGGTCCCTGCTAGACTTGCAACCAACTGCTATATGTCAATATTGAGATATATTGAAATAAAAATCACGTCAAATTCTACTTTCAATAGTAATGTTAACTTACTGAATGTTATTTTCATGTTCAAAAATATGTCTTGATTTGTGAAGAATTCATTTGATAATGTTAACTCGTGTATATCTAAAATATGAACTGTTTCTAACCTAGAACTGTTGATTACGTCACTACCGAGTACCGCCCGCATAGATGTGTAAATTTTGCACACGCTACTATATACTACTGTACTTACTGTGTGTGCGTTAACCAATGCGCGCACCTGCTTGCTTTTATGTAAGTCACGTCGAATTCTCCTTTTAATAGATAAGTATCAACATAAACTGGTAACAGAAACAAATAAGATTTTTTTTTGTGAAAATATGTCTCAAATATAAGCCTGTTTATCGGTCGTGAACGTCGAAACGCTTTTTCCTCAGTTTGTGACCTAGTTTCATATTGCCAAAATGTAAACAAAGCGAAGTAACCGGAAGTAACATGTAAACTTAGAAAAGTGACTTACGCAGACAAAAAATGTCGCACGACAAATTGATTTCTTAAACGTCACGATTGAGTGCATGGGTCGAATGTAGGAGAAAGAAATATACTATAGAAACGCTTTTTTCTCTCGAATGCAGTGGAATAAAACATGCACTAAAGCTTTGCCTGATTTTTTATTCACTTTCTTCGATGTCTGACACTCGACTCGATCTTGAAACAAAGGTCAACATTTTGAAAAAATGCTCAAACACCTTATTACAGATAGATAGCTAATATTACACACTTAAATGATTAAATATATGTGATATTAAATGTTTATTTGGCTTGAAACAAATTAAGAGAAGAACAAACTCTGATAAACAATAGATTTAGAAATAAAGAAAAACTGCTCTTTCGCACCCAATTAATTTCATACTTGCCACCTATTAAATAGTAATGGGACTCGCAACTGGCATTTCTCTTGCGCCAAACATATATTGTATGCATCAACGATTTATATAAACAATTTAGCTGATATGTTGTTTCAAGTGTGGTCTACTTTTTAAACATATGAGGATAAATTTTAACATCTGTGAAATATTTATTATAATTATTATTAAAAAGGAGGAAGTTAATGTCTTCAGCAATTTAACCGTTTTCTCAATGTTTTAAGCATTTAAAGGTTTTCATTGTTGCTTCAGACATGGAAAGGGTTTAATAGCTTTTTATTGCAGGTAGATTTAAATCCCAAAATGTATTAATTTGTTGTGGTTTTATTGACAAATACAAAACATCCAAAATCCTGACCAAAAGATATCCTGAAATTTGTAGATCTATGTGGAATTTCAAAAATCCTGGAATTAGTCCTTATGAAAACATTATGTGTATGTTTAGACTAATGAAAGTCAAGAATACATGTGTGTTAAAAAATTAATCAATGCAGTCTTTTCCGGCGACATTGATGCCTTGCATCAACTTTCTCTTGTGTGTTTCATTTTAAGCCCGGCAGTTTACACCAAGGAGTCGGACAGGTATGTTATCAGCATTATATAATATATTTTGTTTTAAACGAGTACTTTTAAAGCAGATATAGCCTATGTTGTATGTTAAGACTGCGTTATATATGGGATACTATGTTGTATGTTAAGACTGCGTTATATATGTGATACTTCAATCGTTTACTGTTGGATATTTTACTTACAAAGATTACTTAAAAGTTGTGAATGTATTCCTTGCATTGTTGGGTAAATTACTGAATGAATGAGCAAAGTGCTGATGTCGTCTCGGAGAAACAGCGCGATATTCAATGCAATATACTGCAATGTCGTTGAGAACTCAAAGCATAATAAAGTATTTGACAATAAACAATTGTATATTTTAGTACATGTGCATTGTGTTTGTTAATATGTTGATACCTGCTGACTACAACTGTAAATTGTATTGGCGTAAGCTACATAGTTTCTAGTCAAACAACACATCATAGTAATATATGCAATACAAATAAACATATAATTAATTACAATAAACATAAAATATACACAAAATCGAATGTTTATCATTAAAAATAGAAAAACATAGAAAAATACTTCCTCAATACTACTAATAATGTATAGTAGAGTAGCACTTTAATTATTTCGCTGGACCTCCTTGGTGTAATAGGAGTATAATACCTAATATTATCTTACAATTTCAATGTGGTGTTACAGAATATTGTTAATTAAACTATTTTCCGGGTAATTATTACTTCTATAATAACAATTTATATAGTGATATAGATCAGTATTGTGTATCATGTTCGGTTTCGTTGACCGATGGTATTAAATATGATCTATGTAAATGTCCGGGAACGCTGTTGTATAAAGTATCGTTCTAACAAGTACGATCTTACATGCATGCAGAATAAATGTGCTCTGATTCTCGGTATACGTTCCTGTTAAAAGTCCGAGGATTCGAGCCTGATATGAACATTGATGCGATACAAGCGCGTTTAAGACGCTCCTGGCTGAGTAGGAAGCCTATCCAGAAATATCATACTTCCGGTGAATGTAGATACATTTAACCCTATCACACATACAACAAATATGCAGCAGACGAATTTGAAAATATCTTGGCAAAAATAGGAATAATCTCTATAAATTAAAGCATGATAATTGAATACAGATAAAAACGTTGCATCAGAATGGGAAATTCTTCATTATGAGTAAGTTCTCCTTTTGTCATAATATTTTCAAAAGTAGTCTGGTGCGAAAGTGTTAGAAAGCGTCACAGGCAAATATACTAGCAAATAAACAAGTTTAAAACGTCTTTAAAAATATGTGAAATTATCGAATAGAGTTTAAAACAAATTGATAAAAGGAGAAAGTTGTGCAGATGCGTTACAATGCGTCAGATTGTGGGAAATGGTTCATATAAGCTGAAACTCGTTTCATATTCGATAAACAATTAGTTCGTGTTTGTTTAAAAGTAGTCTGAAACCGAGGAGCATATCGCTATCAACAATATGGATCTAGTAAACAAACAAACAAACAAACAAACAAACAAACAAACAGTAAGAGCTGCAGCGGCACAATACATATCTTATGTAATTTCATGTTACAGCTGAGATTATTTGATACCTTCAACAATGTGGTCAAAGTGCCTATTAAACACCATCTACATCCTCATGTGGTGTCTGGTGGTTAGTAAGGCTAGACAACGTGTACTGAAGATGAAAATGATCCCGGGTACTGGTAGTTTAGACGGACTGGGGTGTGCAATTTCACGACATAGTACAGCCCGCGGTGTGAAGTTCAATAATCACGAACGGACATGCGAATCTTTACCAAGTTCATGGTACACGAATCCGACGCAAGAAAGTAATCACACGTATTTCAGAATGGTCATGGCTTCAACTCTCTTCAGTCCGGTAAGTCTGTCGTCTGTCCCCAGAATACGTCAAATCCATTTCGAGGGCTTGGCGTGAAACGGTTGTAACTAAAAACCTATTTTGAAAACCCTGGTTTAGGGGCAATTTTGATCCCCTTGTAAACAATGCATATTTAGATGCCATTGCTCAGAACGAGCAATGGCACCTAAATTTCCATTGTTTACCAAGAAAAAATGATATAACGCTTATAAAGACTTAATGGCGAGGTGATTAACCTTGGTAAAAAGCATTGTGTCGTCTTTCTCGTTTTGCCCCAATGTTTTCAATAGTCATCTGCTGATGATGCCTCTTCACATGGGAAAGGGTTAAATCGTAAATGTATTAATATATTTGAAATTCAATGGGAATAAGTGCATTTAAACTGAGAGAATAGTTTGCATTTAATTTCCGTTCTTGTTAAGTCTGTACCACCAATATAGATTCAGGCCGGCCAACACCTCCGCGCCAACCGACCAGATGTATACTGTTGCCTGCTCGAGTAAACTTTGCGGGGAGCAGGGCTGCTTGACATTATATGGCAAAAGTGAGTTATTTACCGTCTCCTAAGGCATCAATAGTGAATACATCAATCAAATTACAGCTTTAATGTAACTCACTCGCTTCGTGAGTACTTATTTACATGAATGTTACCTTAGCGCAAAATTGAATTGTTCACCCTTTTCCACACATAGACGATTTCTGCTGTTGCCATGATAATTTAGAAGTCGTGTGCTGCAGATTTGTTGTATGTGGGAAAGGGTTAAACTTAGCACTTGCCCGAACGACTTCTATGTAGGGTTAATCTGAATACCCCCTAGAACACCTTCTTCTGCATTTTCGCAAGCCAAGGTTTATTGTCCAGTACTTATGGGAAATGCTAATGTACGAAGTAGTCTTGGCTAGCGAAGATCATTCTTCTGGTACAATGACTGATGCATTATTAGTGACGAAACTCATGTTGAACTGTAGTGATAGGCCAAGTAAAGAGAAATCCAATTAAATAATGTATTAAAATTATTAGATGTAACGTTCAGATTGCATACTTGTACGATTGTCTTTGGGTGAAACCGTCTTATAGATACCTCAAGGATGTCTCGGCATCTTCGCTGGTCACACACCTCGAATGTCGTTTTTCCTGTCATGCGTCACTTGTTCATCTTGTACTCTGTTGGTTTGCACCGAGCCAAATCAATACAATACAAGAGAAAGTTGATGCAAGGCATCAATGTCGCCGGAAAAGACTGCATTGATTTATATATTTATTATATGCCTGTACATTTTCCGGTGGAAATACATGCAGATTGACATGCGCAAATACACCACGACAGATTAAAATTCCGTATCTACATGCGGTGTAAATACAAGATTGTGACGTCAGACAGTGCGCGGAATACTTTCAGCGAGGTATCCCCAATAAACAATGTATTGAATCTGTATATTTAATAGTTTTTTCGCTCTTCATAGATCGTAGGTATATAATAAAAGGAATATTACGTTGCGGGAGCGATAAATGGGTACGTATTGCACGACTCGTAGCGTGGGAAAATCCATATCTTACTCGACCTTCGGTCTCGTAAGATATCGATTTTTCCACGCTACTTGTCGTGCAATACAAACCCTTTTATCGCTCCCGCAACGTAATATTCCGTATGTATTCTTGACTTTCCTTAGTCTATTCAAACATTAGGAACGTAGTTATGAAAACATTTGCTTATAAATTTTATATACATACCTATACTTTAGGGTATCTATAAAAAATTAACGAAATGTGTACACATTTATCTGGATTAACTTTAATTTTGCTGTTGTTACTTATTTAAATAATAGTATTCAATCATATAATTTCAATGTTTGTCAATCTTATTCGAATCACAAGGTAAATATCCTGGTATTGCTTTAAAGGGAGGTAATTTGAAGAAAACAAAAGTCTTCAAAAGGAGAAATATATCAGCATTACCGTCTACAGTTTAAATTGTTCTATTGTTTGTGGATTTAAAAATGTTCTTTTTTTCTTATTTCTACATGTACATCGAAATATTGCGGCTTCTCTTTGACGCTTTGCGTCAAACATTCGTCTTGTACTTGTCTTAAATAAAATAATATCACTCGCTTTTTCATATCGAAATGCGCATGCGCGAAAATCGATGTTAAAGGTCACGAAACTACACAACAGAATAGGGTCTATATTTAGCTTAGAAACAGTTCCTACTTTAGATATTCATGGATTAACATTATTAAATGAATTCTACACAAATCAAGACATCTCTTTGAACATGAAAACAACATTTAGTAAGTTAAAATTGCTATTAAAAGGAGAATCCGAAATTGACCTCAATGATGACACATAAGAGTCTGCATTAGGGGGTGTTGGTTCACGTCTTGAAGGGACCACTTTTGTCTTCGTAAATAAGACAAAAAACTTAAATGCGAGTGAAATTAAAAAAAATGCAAACATTAAAAAATCGGAATATTTATTTCATTTTAGATGTGTCATTTATTAGTGTTCGTAAACAACCACAATTGTAATATGTTCAAATCATCTAGATTTGTTTCTTTCTAATAATAAGCCGCCCTCCCATGTGATATCCGAAAAGCTATTAAAAATAGAAGTCGCGGGCTTCTGCCCGGCGACTAACAATACAAATCATTTGCAATAATGTACATACAGTACAAATAGCAAAATGCAAAGGTATAAATAATATTGGTGATGTTTTCAATAATATGTCACTGACTACAGTAACATATTGGTGATGATTTTAATATATCACTGACTACAGTAACATATTGATGATATTTTCAATATATCACTGACTACAGTAACATATTGGTGATGATTTTAATATATCGCTGACTACAGTAACATATTAGTGATATTTTCAATATATCACTGACTACAGTAACATATTGATGATATTTTCAATATATCACTGACTACAGTAACATATTAGTGATGTTTTCAATATATCACTGACTACAGTAACATATTGGTGATGATTTTAATATATCACTGACTACAGTAACATATTGGTGATGTTTTTAATATATCGCTGACTACAGTAACATATTGATGATGATTTTAATATATCACTGACTACAGTAACATATTGATGATATTTTCAATATATCACTGACTACAGTAACATATTAGTGATGTTTTCAATATATCACTGACTACAGTAACATATTGGTGATGATTTTAATATATCACTGACTACAGTAACATATTGGTGATGATTTTAATATATCACTGACTACAGTAACATATTAGTGATGTTGTAATATGTCACTGACTACAGTAACATATTAGTGATATTTTCAATATATCACTGACTACAGTAACATATTAGTGATGTTTTTAATATATCACTGACTACAGTAACATATTGATGATATTTTCAATATATCACTGACTACAGTAACATATTAGTGATATTTTCAATATATCACTGACTACAGTAACATATTGGTGATGTTTTTAATATATCACTGACTACAGTAACATATTAGTGATGTTGTAATATGTCACTGACTACAGTAACATATTGGTGATATTTTCAATATATCACTGACTACAGTAACATATTGGTGATGTTTTTAATATATCACTGACTACAGTAACATATTAGTGATGATTTTAATATATCACTGACTACAGTAACATATTGGTGATAATTTTAATATATCACTGACTACAGTAACATATTGGTGATGTTTAAATATGTCGTTGACTACAGTAACATATTGGTGATATTTTCAATATATCACTGACTACAGTAACATATTAGTGATGTTTTTAATATATCACTGACTACAGTAACATATTGGTGATATTTTCAATATATCACTGACTACAGTAACATATTGGTGATGTTTTTAATATATCACTGACTACAGTAACATATTAGTGATGATTTTAATATATCACTGACTACAGTAACATATTGGTGATAATTTTAATATATCACTGACTACAGTAACATATTGGTGATGTTTAAATATGTCGTTGACTACAGTAACATATTGGTGATATTTTCAATATATCACTGACTACAGTAACATATTAGTGATGTTTTTAATATATCACTGACTACAGTAACATATTTGTGATGTGTTTAATATGTCGCTGACTACAGTAACATATTGGTGATGGTTTTAATATGTCACTGACTACAGTAACATATTAGTGATGTTGTAATATGTCACTGACTACAGTAACATATTGGTGATGTTTTTAATATGTCACTGACTACAGTAACATATTGGTGATGTTTTTCATGTCACTGACTACAGTAACATGATTTTTGTAATGTTTCAGGCAACTAGTGTTAGCTCGACGATCCCATATAACTTTGTTACTGGGTCAACAGTCGTAATGTACCTGCGACCAAACAGGCTTAATGTCCAAGGAAGGTGAGTACATTTAACAAACTAAAGAGTTAACGAATAATTATACAACTTCGTTCGTACATTTGACAAAACAAGTGTTGTAGCAACTAATTATACAACTTCATTCGTACATTTGACAACACTAGAGGTACAGCGCATGGAACAGCGTTCGTTAATCATGAGATGAGAAACACACTTTTAACCCTTTCCCTCATACGACAATTCTGCAGCAGACGACTTTGAGCATCTTTTGTCAAAACATAGAAAATCTCTATAATTGAACGTATAACCTATGACTAAAAGTGGAAAACATTGTGTCAAAAGGAGAAATTGCTCGTTTTGAGCAATTTCTTCTTTTGTCACTATGTTTTCAAAAAGCCGTCTGCGGCTGATCTGGATCGACAGAGCCCATACTGTTGGTTTTCTCATGGAACGGCTCATGTCATTCTTCTTTGATCCGAAAAGAACCACGCGGTACCAGAATAGAGATTCAGGCTCTCGGGGGGTCTCTTGTTTTTGTAGTTTAACTTTATGAGGTGTGTGTTCTTTTAACCCTTTCCTTCATACGCTAATTATGCAG